>KZ807947.1:224545-248481 GCA_000696205.2 Oncopeltus fasciatus
TATTATTATTTTATTTTATTGTATTTATCTCTCTGGCATCAAATTACAAGATTTTAACTACAAAACTGTAATAAATAAAGATTTATTATGTAAAAAAAACAACTGTTTTTTATGTAATTACCAAACTTCATTACATAAGAATAAATCCATTTCATAGGAATTTAATAAAACTGCAAACTCTGTGATCATAAAATATCCTCATTGGGAGTTATATTAATTTTAAATGGGGTTTTTCATGATCATTCATTCTTAAAATAATGATAATTATTTTGTAATCCAACAACCCCTGGTTCTTCCTTTCCCGTTTCTTCATGTCTGCTCCTAGAAAACAATATTTGCCCTCATTCTAACTTCCACCCTCTGTAATAAGTTTATTTCTAAAAGATGGGTGTGAAAAGTTGTGCGAGTGACTAACAGACCATGATTTTATTCTATGCTAAATTTAATCAAAGTTAAAAACCTATAGAAAAATTTTTCTATTTTCTCTGCTTATTTATTGGTGGAATTGTTATAATTTGCAATAAAGTTTTTTTTTCTCGTTTTTTAAATAAATAGATACATGCATACTCTTTCATTAAAATCAGTTTAGCTTTCTTTAGAATAATGAATTATAATACTTTCTATTAACTAATTATAAGTTTTAGTAATTTATTTTTGACTTGTAGAAAAGTTCTTATAAAGGACAGTGATAAAATAGGCAATTCTTCACCCTATATTTTTCTTTTTCATGTAATATATGTGAAAAATTGGCTACTTTCTTGTTGTCCTGTGTAAATTTAGTTATGATTTTAAATTAGTATGCAAAATAATCCAGTAGTGCTTTTTATCTTTTTAAATTATATATAAAAAAAAATTTCGTAAATGGACAATTGTGTTGCAGGAATACTTGTGTACTCTGTTGCCAAAGTAAAGAAGAGCAAGTGGTCATTCATTGTCTACATGTGCTGGATACTATTGTTTGTTACACAAATCTACCATCTGAATCTCTCCCTCCTTTTGTAGCTACATTATGTAGAACTGTGAATATTGAACTATATTGCCGGAACAGTTGGAAGGTAATATTTATTTCTTTGGATAATTTTTCAAAATAAATATAGTAAGTTAGTGAGTTTATTTTTTCCTATAATATATAGAATCATAATTACCTTTAATGTTTTCTATGATAGTTAAAAAATTTTTTCTTAGTGAATAAGTATTGTTTTTGTATTTTTATGTTTATGAAGATAAAATATTGCATTTTGGAATATTTTTATGAATTTATTAATTGGTGCATTTGTCAGTATTCTTATGATATTTTGAATTATTTAAAAAAAACAATAATAATTTANATTTTTAAAGAAAAAAATTTTAGACCATGGCAGAACTACCCGCATTTTAAGATTAATTGCTAAACTTGCTGACCTGTACACTAAGTTGGCCCCAATCACCCCGCTATGTCAAAATCTTCTCCTTGGGGTCTCCTAGCCCCCTTGATATGTGAATTAATTGAGTGATGAGGTCAATATATCTGGCTAGAGATGAGAAAACACAGGTTCAAGACCTGACATAGTATAAACTTTCTTTCTTTATAAATAACAATCTCCATTATTTGAATGTGTTGACAGAATTTAATATGATTTATTCAATTTCTAGATTATGCGAAATCTTCTTGGTACTCATCTGGGCCATTCAACTTTAAACACAGTGTGTGATATTCTTTTATGTGAAGCTTCACAAAATGACCATGGCCTTCTGCGAGGTGCAGTTTTCTATATTTCCATGGCTCTCTGGGGAAATAAAAAGATTATAAATATGATTAGTATGCCTTCTGCTGTTTTAAATGCATTTCTAGCTGTAAGTGTTTTTTTTACTCTTTTTATTTATTTTTCTACTGAACTTTTTTCAAAATGAAAAAAGGTCACAATTTTAATATTAAAAGAATAACTGATTTCTGAAAGGTGCCCTCTAAAATCCCTAATTCAAGATTTTGAAAATTACCAAGAGCCATTATGTAATATCTAATATAATATCTAGTACTTGAAAGAGAGAGAATATAATTAAGAGTGATACCAAATGGTAAATTGATGAAAACATTATTTTCAAGAATAAAAATGATAAAGAACATTAAATTAAGTCAACTATTTAGTTATTACCCTTTTTTTGACCTCTTCAGGAGCTCAAGAAAATGTAGCCTTCTCTTCTTTAAAAGAGTGCCATACCTTTTTATATTATATTATATCAAGTATTCCAAGACTTCCAGATTTTTAAAACATAAAAATGGCTGCTTTATTGTTTTCAACATATTACAAATATGTAATATTATTGTAGTATTTTAACATTTTGTTATAGGCGATGAAATGTGGTCATACATTGGTCATGTACGAAGTTATGCTCGGAATTCAACTTCTTATTAATAAACATGGCCAGTATCTTCTTGATCCTGTGTGGTCAGTTGTACTTGATATAATCAAAGGGGTATCTTCCCATATAGGTATGTATCTTCTTATTTTTTTTTTCAGTTAGTTAATTAACTTTCCCATTTTGTATTATTAAAATTTTATTTTAAAATTAGTTCTTGGGACATCTATCTTCTTGTTCACTGTTAACATTGTAAAACTAATCATTCATTTATGTTGTAGCTATAATAGATCTCAAATTTTAATTAGTTATTTATTCTATTCCACATATTTATGCCCACTAGTTTATTTAATTTATATATTTTCTAAGTTCCAATTTGATTTGTCAAAATAATATATATCGTGCTTCCACCTCAATCCTCAATATATAAAAGGGGGTTAAAACGTTATATATTAATTAAAATTATATTTGTAATGTTCAAAAAAGTTTTACCGAAATGTGTTGTGATACTTTAGTAATACTATTCTGTCCCTTAGAACAATAGAATTTGAAGTCTCAAGGAATAATGAAGAAACAATTATTTAGCGTCTTACAAAAATAAACTTTTAAAATGTATCTATTAATTTGGTTATAAATAATGTTGATTGTCTTTTTTATAGAAAGGAATGGTCCAAGCTTATGGATTAATCAAGTATCCAGCCATCTACATGAAACTTTAAATAAAATTGAACTGCTTATTGATGAGAATCATTTTAATGGAAATATTCAAATGGTTTTTGATATAATTGAAAAATGTTCTAGTACAAGGCCTGTAAGTTATGAACTATTTGTTGTTGTTTTTTTTTTTTGTTTTTTTGTACGTAAAACTTTTAGTAGCTCCAATTAAGTAGGTTTTATTAATACATAATGACTTCAAAGAAAATGTTGACCTCAAAAAATATATTTAGTTGTATTTCAATTCTGATGTGTTTTTTAATATACTGGTTTGTGAAAGTTTACATTATCAGATGGGTGAAAAAAAAAAAAAAATATGTCAAGAACCTCCACTGTTGTTTTTTTTTATTTTAAACATTTTAGAGTACTTTCAATGTCACAGCCTTATCCTCAGCACTATCATCTGTTGAACATGGGCTTGGGTTGTAATCGGCCAGCTGAGAGTACTGAGGATGAGGAGGCTGAGACCTCGAAAGCACTCTAAAATGCTCTTAATGAAAAATGGCAATAACAGTGGAGGTTTTTGACATGTTTTTTCACCTATCTGATTTAATGTTTTTTCTATGAATGCTTAAGATACATTTTTTTTGCCTTTGTTCACCTATGTTAAAAAATTGGACCCAGGTTAATACTTCCAAAAGTTGTTAGTTACTTTAGCCATACTTTTACTTGGTAATTTTAATTCCCCTCATTTTTTCATATCTGACATGTTTGAACCTTTTATTCTTTGCTTGCTTTCTTCTTAATACTTAATTCATTAAAAAAGAATCTCAAGTCTGGAGGCTAAGGGTTCGAGTTTCACTAAACTCTCTCACTAAATTTATCAAATGTAAGAAATTGCCCAAACTTGCAACTATAAATTGAATTACTCAATAATTTAATACTTTAAAAAAAGAAAAAAATAATGTATTCAAGATGACCGTGGTTTTCACAGAGGATTTAGGATGTGGTAAAAAAATCTAGACTAAAATCAACAGTTTTGTAATATTTAATTCCATCTTCAGGGCCTACATTAAAACAGAGAATGGCAGAATATTAAAGATCAGTCATATGGTTACAGTTTTCAAATAATTATTTGTATTGTAACTGTATGATTGGTTTTTATATTCTGTCATTCTCTGTTGTAACACAGGCCCTGAAGATGGAATTGAATATTCCAAAACTGTTGATTTTAATCTAGATTTTTTTACTCCTGTGACCGACACCCACATTCCACATCCTCTGAAAAAATTAATAATTAGGGTAATCAAATAATATCAAATTCTTCACACTTAGTATATATTTTTCTTTAATTGCTGAGCGCTTTCAGAATCAGTGATTCTTTCTAGATTGAAATTCACTAATTCTGGAAGACCTCAGCTATTATTTTCAGAAAAGTATATGCGAAGTGTGGAGAATTGGGTATTCGATATTTGATAAACTTAATTGCCATAAACTTCGCTACCAGCATTAATACATTAATCAACTTCGCAAAATATTAATATTTTTCTTATTTTCTCATTCTATTATTAAATAAACTAAATACTTAATATACAAAATTAATACATTGCACTTTTATTTCTAATGATCTGTGATCAAGAGTATGACCTTGCATTTATTATTTCTGAACAATTACTGTTAAATAAAGGTCTTGTAAATAAAATAAATAACATTGTACTTTTACTAGTGCTTGTTTTTCCTAAATTTTTATAATTTGTTTCTAAAGTGAACTTACACAATTTATCTAAAGTAATTATGAATTGCAGGAGTCTTCAGTCCAGAGGTTAATTGTATATATTGCAAGTACAATAACTCCTGCTCGGTTGAGATGGCTTGAAAAATTGGACAGTCTAATGCTAAGATTTTTTGTTCAAGATGAGAGACCTGCTATTCGCAGAAAGGTTTTAGGGATTCTTGCAAACTGCATTCAGTCCTATAGGTATCATATTTTTTTTTTTTTTTTTTACCTTTCACAATAACTTGAAATTTTGTTTATAAGATTTGTTGAAAATTAAGGGTTGTATTTATTCAGCATGTTTTACTCAGTCTACATGCTTATCTACTGATTATTCTTCACTTGTCTCCTTTCTTTTATCTCAATCAGTCAATTTTGAACAAAACAACCATTGAAAAATAGGTCAAGATCTCTTATTATCTATTTTACTTAACTGTAGGAGAAGGTTCCAAGTATATAAATAAAAACAAATCTTACTCTTTAATGCATACAAGTTTATGAATAACAGAAAGAAAAAGAAAATAGGAGTTTTAGGAAGTATAAAATAGTAAGGCTTGTACCTTATGTGACGGAAACCTGGCACCAATATTTAAACATCCATTGCACTTAGTAGGTCTATCAGAATTCATCAGAGTGTTAAAAATAGTATTTTAATATTAATATTAATTTTTTAAATGTTTTTTAAAGCTATTATAATTGAAAAATGATTACATGATTATATTTGATTTTTATTAGAAAGTTGTATAATGTTACATTTTATAAACTTGCAATGAAATAGTTTTAAAAATTAATTAATGAATGAATGATGGATTGTGAAAATGTATGTATTATCAATAAAATCTTCTTTTACAAATAGGAAAATAATTATAAGTAGATAGCCAGACGTGTTGTATTTTTCTTAATTTACAATTTTATGTAGCAATTTATTTATGAATTTGTTTTCTTCAGTTTGAGGTTAAAACATGGGAACAGGACTTGCAGCATTAAAAAAACAGTCACGACATTTTGTGTATGCGGGGATGTGAGTGGGTGTGTTTGTGTATATTTATGTGTGTGAGCATTGTGTTTATTTACGAATGTATGTTTATATATATATATATATATATATATATATATATATATATNCATATATATAAGCCGCTTATTTTGAAAGTGGCCTGACTCCATTTTTATTTAAATCAAGATATTTAAAGTTTTGTGTTTCAATGAATTTATAAAGATACGTATAGGTTACTAATGATTTATACTGCTTAAGTGTATCTAAGGATGTTAAATTTAAAGTTCCTGTTAAAGTAGTGACAATTATTATATAAATAACATGCGGTTTCTTATCAAGAATGGAGTTGGGCCACTTTCAAAATTAACAGCCAGATTCATTAAAAAATTTGAACATGCCCAAGTCCATTCAACATAATTTAAGATGTTTCAAATGAAAAAAGAAAAAGAAAAAAAACAATACTGAATTTGTTTTATATATTTTGAAAACACTTCGGAAACATAATTTATGTGATTCAAAACATTTTTAATTTATTACAGAACATAGAAAATTACAAACATAAATTTATTACAAAACCATTTACTATTCATTTATATTTTGTGCGTGTGAAAGGGATTTGAAGAAATCATGATGTTCTGATGGTCTGTATCATAATAGGTCAATTATGTCCTTAAATTTTGCTGGTGTAATTTGTCTAATATTTTTATACAATGGTGTCAATACAATATTTTCGAACTTTCTTGGTCTACCCCGACATGGTAATAAATTCAGGACTTTGAAATTTTCATTCATTGATTTCTTATAGAAAATTGTATACGGTTCATTTCTGGCAAAACGCATCCAACATATTCTTAGCCAGTTTACTGATTCTCCATCTGAATTCTTTACCCTTTTAAAAATTGCGTCTTCTAATAATTTTGTTGATACAAAATCTTCCTGTCTCATTTCATTTACAATAAAATTATTACCCTTTTGACACTTTTTAATAATCTTAGGGAACAAACAGTAAATTTTTTTAATGCCATTTCTACCACGCCAAAATCTTATTTTGTAAAAACGAATGCCCTGATACTAAAAATTTATGATCTATGATTTCCACATTATTATCCAAAGTTTGGACAATTCTTAACCACAATAAAGCTACTTTAGTGTTTCTATTTTGCCCGGTACACATGTCACTGTAAGCTATAATGTGTCTTTCATTTCTTAAATTATTAATATGTTTTAAAATGCATGAAACAACTTCTTGAGCACCTCTGGATGCAATAGTTTCATCCCAAATGTACATGTAAACATTACCGTTATGAAAATTGTGTATATCAAAATTTAGAAAATACATATTGGGTTTGTAATATGCTACTGAGGTAGTCAGCTTGGGATACAGTAATGCTTTTTGCAAGTTAAACGAGAAAGCAAAATAATAATCGGAATTATGTGATACTTGCTCCTGAGCTTGTTTTAGTGAATTTCTAGCTGATTCTGATAGACTTAAATGGACATTGTGTTCTTCGGTGAGTTTATTATTTTCTTCGTCATTATTCGATGCTTTAATTTTAATGTTTAATAAGTTTCATTTTTGGTATGTATCTTTGTGCAGTTGGTAGAAATGTAAATTAAAATATTTTCCTATAAGTCCACTCATTAACGGCTTTTATTCCATTTTCCTCGCAGTGAAGCTCTTATAAATTAAACATTTTCCAGATAGTCAGATCTGTATGTGAATAATTTCTATTAGGATTATGAGATCAGGTATCGCTCTCGGTATTATACNTTTTTAATTTCTTTGTTTTTCATGTAACTAGTCAGTAATGAATATTTTACTGTTCTTGAGTAAGAGGCCTGAATGGGGTCCTTTTCCATTTAATCTTCTTTCTATGCTTTACTACTTATGATTTCAAAATAATTATTTTGTTATATTTTGATGCAAAATAAAAATAATTATTTATTTTTTTAATTCCCATTATTGTATTGCTATTTATGAATTTTTCCTGATTTGTAAGTGTTAGAGGAACAATTGTTAGAGAAAAGGTACAGAAAATAATTTCATTCAATTTTTATTTTATAAAATATTATTGAAATGTGCAAATAGTAAACTTGTAAAAAAATATAATAAATATCTTAAAATGTGCAGTATTTTAATTAATTACTACTATGATTATTTTCAGGCATATTTTTGAAAGTGAATTGACTAAAATTGCCTTGGAACACTTGTCTGAAATAGTCAATGAACCAAATCTTTCAATTCGTACAGCAGCCACTCAAATTTTAATAGAGCTTTTTATTAACAGTGAACCTTCAAGGGCATTAGAAGTTGCAGATGTTCTTGAGCAGGTCTATAATTTAATTTATTCTATTTCTAATTTTAGTTTCTTTAATGTGGTTTCATGATTGAATTTATTTTTCTATTAAATGTGCCTCTTCCAATCCTTAATTTGTGTTCACATTTATTTGTGAATTCAAGGTTTATAGCAAGAATTAATAAAGCTTAATCAAAGATCTCAAGTTCTATTCAATTTTTCCTCTGTACTTCTGATTCTTGTGAGTCGCCCTAATTTTGTTTGTCATTCTCCATTAAATGTCAGAAAGTAAGGCTAAAGTAAGTAGTCTAAGTATTTGTTTAAACGCAAACTGAAAGAAAAGTTATTTCCTAAATTGCTAGCTGTCAGTTTCTACAACTTATTTATCTACTAAGCATTTAAACATAATATTGAAAGGGAAGTTGTTCGTTTAATTATTCTCCAGGTTGCAAGTTGTCAGTTGCCATAACTTAACTATCACTTTTTGATCATTTGGTAGATATAAATGGAAGTAAATTAATGATGTGTTATATTTAATAACATGTATACAAATAATGAATTTGGGTTAATCTTAAAAATTATCATATCTTAAATGTCTTTTTGAGGATCATTTGATGTAAGGAATATTTCTTTCCCTGGGTCCAAGTAATAAAAGAACTTGACCATTTTATTTTTCATTGGCATTTTACATTATTAGTATGAACAGTTTAATGACTTTTGAAATTTGTTTTAATTTTTAAAAGTAAACCTGGAACTAATTGTATATGTGTGTGCGTGAGAGAGATACTGTGAAACTCTTAGCCTTTCTGGAACTTCTGCCAATGCTAGTATCTTTTTTTAATATTAGATGCCTTTGCTAAATATTCATTGGTTAAATATATTCTATGTGAGGATTTTTAATAGATAAACTTTCACAAAATCAGAAATTATTATTTATTTTTTACTTAGACTTCTCTTTCATATGCATTACACATAATTGTTAATAATGAAAAATCTTTAATATTTTTATTTGATAGAAATGATTTTTAAGAATATTTTAATATAATATTTGGCAATAAACTATCAAAACTTAATCTTATACCTTCAAACCAGTTGTAGCTAATTAAAAATTATTGCTTTTGACAATTTGATTTATTTTAATTTTATTATATTTTGCTTTATGTAGAATTATCTTGCTTTTTTAAGATAGAATTTTATATAAATTTATTTTTAACTATTTTTATTCTACAATTTATCTTTTTATCAAGATTTTAAATCGTCCATTCTTGAAAGAGGAACGAATTCTTTCTGAGGAAGATGCTGAAGATATCAAAACAACTGCACATGGGCTTGTCAATGGATTTGTTTCAGCTATGTTCCACTCCCCAGCTACTGTAGCTCTCAAAGCCTTTGATCTTATAACAAATCATTTGGAAGCACACTATTCCAGACCTTACCTTCTTGCTCAAGTAACATCTATTAGACACATGGTGAGTATATTACCATATTTTCAATGGTTACCATAAATTCAAGCAAATTTTCTAATCCAAATAGCTCTAATTTTTTAAAATCTAGCTGATCTTAATCTGTTATAAAAATTTTGCTTTGAAGAGCTAAAATTCCATTATTTCATATTTTTTGGTAAAGGAATTTTGAAAACTCAAAAATATGCATTGGGTGCATTAGCCAGAAATAAATCACACATTTAATAATTATATCAAACTGATCCTTAATAAAAAATAACAATGCTCTGGTTATTCCTATTTCTTCACATTTATAATAAATATTTCCTTTTGCATTAGTGGGATATTTTTAAAATATTTAACATTTACTTTTAGGCTAATAAGTTATTTGCAGTGTTTATAATGCTTTTTTAGTATGATGCATAATTAAACGAGTTTAAGGGATATTTCTGAGTTTCTGTAATAATTCAACGCTTCTTAAAAATGACCTGAATTGATAGCATGCCTTAAAGAGGTAAAATAGTCGCTATGACAATGATAAAACTTCAAGTCAAACATAATTTGTTTTTACTTATTTATTTCTTCAAAAATAACGCTTATTATTATTTATTTTTTTTTTTTTTTTATGAAGTCTATTTTCAATATTTTACAACAAAAACTTGGATTTTTTATCACACTATAAATAAATAAAAGAATGTTTTTCTGTACTATAGTTCTTCATTGTAAGAATTTTATTGTCTTCTCTGCCTGCCTTTTGCATTAAAATCTGCTATGATCTTATTGCTCTCTGTACTAATAACCAGGGTTTTTTTTATAGCTTTTTTTTTAATGAAGCTTTTTTCTCTGCATCAAGAGTAGGTACAGGTTACTAAAAATACTCTTATCAAAAAATTTACCTTTTTTATCTTAGAGATGGAGAACATCACCAATTATTAATAATAACAAAAAAGCTGTTTACAAAGATAAGTTTTCTTCTTCCTAATTTTTTCCCCCATTTTAATTTAATAAAATCTTATTCTTTTTGTGTAGATGATTGAATGCCTTTTGAAGTTGAGAAGTGACAAGTATGGAAAAATTGGGTTTGCTGGTCCTAACAAAAGGTTCAGCATATTTTTGCTAGTTGGAAGTCAGATCAAAAACTCAGAACCTCCTAATAACCAAATTGATAATGTGCTGTATGTTAATGTTAGTAAAGCAGTTTCAGTCATCCTCACAGTACTAAAATGTGAAACAGGTATAGATTATTTACTACTTTTTTTGTTTACAAATTTTTCGATGAGATTTAACTTTTAAAAATATTTTAAATTTTTATTTAGGTAGCTAATTCATTACTATATATTCATATGCATATTGAAAGTTTTCAATTTGTGTAATGCATTGACATTGGGATGTCTTTCAGCCATTCTTAGCCAATTTTTATTTCTTTTAAAGTCTCAAATTATTTCTCTTCTATTTAATTATTTAAACAATTTTAGACTATTTATATGCTGCCATTTTAAAATAAATAAAATCTATTGCAACTTGTTTCCAACCCTTTATTATTATTATCTATATCCTGTCTTATGTAAACTAATTTAATCTCTTTGGTAATTTGTAAATTGTGAAAGATCTGGAGACAATATATAATGATATATATATATAATAACAATAAAGTCAATTTATTTTATTNTACTCATATTTCTTTTGTTTACTGGTAAACTTTGATTGTTGTACAGTTTTCAATAATTTTTTATTTAGTTTGGTATGAGATTTTAAATGATTTCATTTAAATATTAGAAAAATTTTATAAAGTATAATAACAGACATTATATAAAATAATATAATAATAAACAATACCATACTAACAATAATACAATTAAGTTTTTGAATATTAAAAACATCTTGTTTATTGAAATAATTAAGTTATTAATAAATTAGTACTGGTAAAGTACACCGATTTTATATACCTATTATTTGAGTAAAGTTAATTTAGCTAAAGACATAATCCATTTATTATGGATGGATTGACTGACAGAGTGAGGGAGGGGGACAGAGATCTGAGAACGATTGCTTTCGGGTATGGGTATGATTACGGCTTTTGTGATCCAAGTAGTACATCCATCTCAAGACAGGAAGTGCCAGCCTAGTCTGATGGGGACAACTTAGAGGGGCCTGCAGATATTGGGTTTACTTTAGTATTAAATTATAAAACTGAATAAGTCCATTCAAAAGCATGTCTGAAGTATTTTTCTAGAATTCATTAGGAATTTTATCCATTCCTGGAAACTTGCTGTTTTTTAGTGCCTGTAGAATTATTTTCTATCATAAATGGTTTATCCATATCATTTATAAAAAAGGGCCTTGTGAAAGATTTAGAATTCAAACTAGTAATTTCATAGACTGCCATTTTTCCTCTTCCTTATTAAGACAAATTTCACCCTATTTAAGATTTTAACAAGCTTCCAAAAATTGTTAGCATCTTTCACATCTTTAAATTTATTACTCAAGTTTCTAAAATGAGAATTTATTTTAATAGAGCAAACATCCTTGTATCGCTATCTCAGATTCGATGATAGGTTGCCCACAGAATTGAATTTTTGGAATTAAAAGATGAAAAGTTGATTAATTAGCAGCTACAGGAGATTTCCTCAATTTATCCACAAATAATTTGAAACAATCATAAAACACTTTTACTTTTTAAGCACACCTTGTGCACAGTTTGTTCTCTATGTTATCGCCAAGAAGAGTCATCTAACATGATGTTTGTTTTATGTTCTCAATTTACTTATTTATTTAATTCTTTTTTTTTTTTTTTTTTTTTTTTTTTTTGATACCATATACAAAGAAGCTATCCACGTTGGTGCCAAGACGCAACTTTTAACATTACATATACATAGATAAGATGAATGACTGATAATGGCTGTAGTCGAGAGGGGGGTTTAGAAAGGAACTAAAATTTAAAAATCTTCGTAATTATTTGCGTTAATTTCATAGAACACAATTTGTGTAAAATATAACTTTATAGTGATAATGTCTATAGGAATTTAATGGAAAATGCTTGTTAAGATAGAAATGTGGGAGTGTAACTACCATGGGTGACCTCTTCCCCCTCTCTTTCTTCACAGATAGTCTACAGCCAATGTAGTCTTATACATTATTTTTTTTCTCAAAGTTTGAATCGGTCTCATTATTTTCTTCTGCTTGTAAATTTGAAATCTTTACTCTTATTCATATCCACTTTTAGAGAAACCTGGGAAATCTGCTTCGATCATGCAGTTCCTGCATTGCGGAGTATTTTTTTTTTTTTAATTAATTATAACAATAATCCAACTATGAATTAGCTTCAATAGGGTAATGAGAGGAGGGGGTCACCCTCCTCTTTACAAAGCTAAAATTGGTTAAGTAAAATAAAACCTGTTGGTTAGGGTTTATTACAATAGAGAAGGTTAGTGGTCAAATTATCATTCAATGAAGAATAGTGCCCAATTAGGGCTGGGTGTACCCTGGAGCACACCAGAAATCCTTAGGCCCGTTACAAACGAGAAAGAAAAAAAAAAAAATCCGGACTAGATCACTGTGCCCGCTGTCTGTGTCTCTGTTCTCCGCATATAGGTGCTTTTTTTAAATATTTTTTACCATAATATTTAGTCTGCTGTGAAATGCGAGTCCTGATAAATTGCCTCCCTCTCGCCCCCTAATAGGAGTGNTAGTTTATTTAATATAAATAAAGATCAAATAATCTAATAATTTAATTGATATTGTAGTTCTAATTATTAATCAATGGATCAGTATTCTAATTTCTAACAATATGGTTAAATTTAAATGAATTAAATTTTCATTTAATCATTTGAATAAATTCCAAAGTACTTTTTCTTATTTATTACAATATGTTGGTTGAATCTGACCAGAGATGGATGAATATCAATTAGTTCTCTGTTAAAACTATCTCCCCAGTCCTTTTATCTCTAGCTGTTTTGCTCATTTTCTTATCTTCTGAATCGTGTTTTACTTTTTTGGTTTTTTTTTTTTTAAACTGTTTTCCGTTTCTTCCAAGAAATTTTCTCTTGTTAGTTCCCTCTTCTTTTTCTAATACTCCTTTTTAACTTGACCTTGAAGTATTTTTTTTTCTTTTTTCTGTCTCAAAATTGCTCCATATTAGTGAAAAATTAAGTTTGATCCTAATGTTCTAACTAACACGTAATGCTAGGCATAATATTAGTCTGCTCTTTTAAGGAGTATTGTACCTCTATTTGGTGTCTTGCACCCTTAAAGAAAAGCTAAAACAAGAACTAAACAAGGATAGTTCAATTCAGGGTAATAATACTTTTGAAGACAGGAAGGAAATAGTTGACTGTGAGGTGTATGAGTACACCAATAATAGAGGTTCAGTCAGAAAGGAGTTTAGAAAAAAAAAAGTCTTGTATGAAAATGATGAAGAGGGTGTCTGGCAAGCCAGGAGAATAAAAGTAAAAGGAGCTTAAAATGTTCTATTTTGCCACTCCCTGCCTCGATCATCAGCCCTGAAAATAACTAGCATTGAAAAAGCAAAAAGTTGGCATTAAAGAACAAGTTATTGTGAATTTTTTTCCTAAATTCCCTTTTGACTGAACTGTTATTCATGTACTCATATTTCTTTTGTTTACTGGTAAACTTTGATTGTTGTACAGTTTTCAATAATTTTTTATTTAGTTTGGTATGAGATTTTAAATGATTTCATTTAAATATTAGAATAATTTATTATTTAATTTTGTTAGAAAAGTAATCTATCTAAATTCCTTATTGGGATTGTATTTATCTGTTCTATTCCATTCATTTTACTTTTATTTTATGATGCTCTGTAATTTGTGTATGAAAGGTTAAATATTTAGTTAGAAATACATTTGTTTCTTATTATAAAATAAGGTTGGAATTGAAGTAAACATTGAGGAAATTTAAATCATTCTCAATGTTTTCAGGTAACAGACAATACTTTGAATCTTCCTGAACGCCTGAAAAACACACCACCAAAATTTACAAAATCGGATTTCCATAGTTATGTTTTCCCTGTAGTAACATCTCTCATCCCTTATCATAGCCAGCTAGAATCAGCTCTACAGCAGAAACTCATCAAAACTTTGGAGTGTGGTTAGTAATATTTTCTCTATTTACTATTGATGTTAGAATCTCTAATAATGCCTTTAACAAATCTGTAGCATTGGAAAGGGCCTATATCTAGAGGATATAGGCATTGGATTTAGACCTATATCTTCCTCTTTACTTCTATATTTTTAATGGGGTTGGGAAGAGAAAAAAATAACACCATCTATCTATCATGAAGAGTAAAAGTATATCCAAGTGGAGTGTTTTGACTGTAGAGAATTTTTGTTGGGGCTCGGTCAAGGTTGATAAAAAATAAAATACTATTTTAAAAGATGTGTATTTTTTATTGTTTGCCAGCATTTAGGCTTGCAATGTAAGCAATGGCTTGCATGAAAGCGAGAGGAGAGGTGTTTCAAACTGGTTATGAACATTTGATCCAGGTGACAACACATCCCATCTCGCCTTCATGATAGCCCTGAAGATGGCTTACGATGTAAGCCTAAACGTCAGCTGATAATAGAAAATAAACTTTTTTTAAAATTGAATTTTTTTTAATCCAACTCAATTGAACCCCAACAAAAATTCTCTACTAGTAAAACTATATCTAAATCTGAAGAGTATTACACCCCTATTCTTGAACCATTAGTTTGGTTCCTTTCTTTTTTATTATTGTCAAACTAACATTCTAATTTTTTTAATTGTATAAAAAATGAAAAATATACTAATTTTTTNAGAGCTCGTGTATATTGTTTTCCAGATTGCTTTCTGGTATTCAAATGTTTTTACTTTCCCTCTGTTGGCCCCTAAAGTGGGTAATTTCTTTTTTAAATTTTGTTTTTAAAAAATTGTTATTTTTTTAAATTTCAGGTTTAGCAATAAGATCTCTTCGCCAATGTGTATTTGCCTTGACACTATGTGTACTTGAAATGCAAGATGCAATGGTTAAGTTACTACCAGAAGTTCTTCTCAATCTTTCAAAAATTTCTGCTACAGTTCATATTGCTATTCCCATATTAGAGTTCCTCTCGAGTAAGTCTGTTTCAATTTTTAGTATTTATTAATATAGTATTACTTTTGAACTATGGTCAACATAAATAGTTAACAAACTTTAATTTACCTAAACTAATAAATATAAAATATAAAATATAAGATTAATTACTTTGTGAGTGTATAAGTTTGTTTAGGATAATTATTTTAATTGATATATAACATTGTGAAATAATTTTTCTTTATATTGGTTTATTATCTAAGCAATAAACCAACCAATGGAATATGAAAATTTGTTTCACCTAGTCATGATTTTCTCAAAAAAATTTCTGATGTCTAGTTATTTCGATAATTACTTAATATATTCACTAATTTAATGTAGCATACGATGGTATGTATAGTCAATACCACCTTTAAATGTGAATAAAAATGACTGTTTTCGTTTAGAGGTAATAATTCTTGCAATGAATCCCATAGATATATGAAAATGTGGGGATTGCTCTTGTAATTATTACTTCTGGTAAAATTTAATAGCTGTAAAAGAAAAGAAAAGTAATTCTGCTTTTATACTATGAGGGAAATTTCTTTTAATAATGGGGAGAGAATATACTCAATACACTTACTTAAGTTAGCTAAGCTGCTTTCAGTATCAATAATACCATCATTGATCCCAATTTTTTAATTGATTTTAATTTACCTGGTAATTAACCATTCTGCACTTAATGGTATTTCTTTTTAAAGAATGTAAAATTTCCTCAAGCATGTCCCTCCTACCAATTTTAAGTACTTACATTTTTTTCCTAATCCCTAACTCCTAAAGCCATCTTTATATCTGCTACCCCTCCCCCAACATTCTCTGAAGTATAAAAGATAATTTCCATGGTTAACCATGGAAATTATTATCTAGTTTTGGAGTATATATGAAATGATTTTTGCTGACGTACCTGAATATCAAACTGAACAGAGCAGCTCTTCTTGATAGATCCCCTTCTATATCATTAACTGCCTGTTCATAATTTTAGGCTCACATTGACCAAATTTTCAAAACTGTTAGCAAATGAGATTCTTATTCTCAATAAAGACTTGAATTTAAACAATATATTCATGCCATTGATAAACTCCTCTGAAAAATTGTATCTCCTGAGAAGGAATTACAAGTAGGCATACTTTATATCCTTGACCCTTCCTTCTCACTTTTTTGCAACCTATTCACTTTTATGTTTAATCTCATTTGTTCTGAAGTGTTAACATTCATTAATTTGTATGCTTTTCTTGCTGTGAATATTATATAATTGATGTTGCCAGTGCAGATAAAACAGGTGGACAGATGCTCTCTTTTTTTTTTTTTTTTTTTTTTTGATACCATATAATCAAGTTTTCATTAAGGCTCTCAAATTATTTGTATCAATTCTGAATTCTCTCATACCTGTATTTTCTAAATACTAATTTATTTAACAACTACGAACAAATCATCTTTGTTGTTGTAACATCTGGGATATTTGATTATAATAATTATAAGATCTACCAATCCTCATATAACCTGAGGTTACAAAAAGAAGGTTCAAACTGTATTCCAATAGACTCTATTACTGGGAATCTGTCTTCCTATATCTCAAGAATTTCTAACTGTTACTTTTCCATGAGCATTCCTATATTATTCTTGTATTAAAAATGTTCAATGCATTTATTTATAACTTTCATTAATCTTTTTCTATTTCAGCTCTAACTCAGTTACCAAAAGTTTTTGCAAATTTTGTTGGGGATCAGTACATGTCAGTGTTTGCTATATGTTTGCCATATACAAATCCATTTAAATATAACCATTATACTGTCTCACTTGCCCACCATGTAATAGCAGCCTGGTTCCTTAAATGTCGTTTGCCATTTCGGAGAGACTTTGTCAAGTTTATTATTAATGTAAGTATTAGTTGAGTTTCTAAATTCATCCATTTATATGCCTTTTTTAATTAAAAAGTCGTCTTTTTATTTATTTTTTTCCAGGGGCTGAAAGCAAATATATTTTTATGTTTTGAAGATCTGCAGTCAGGGGCAAGAAATGTGGAGTTGGTTAATGAAGATTCTTCTAATAGAAAAAGGAGTTCCAGTCTTACTGAACAGGTATATTGAATTTTAAAGGTATTTTTTATTTAATGGCAGCTATAGTATGACATCAAGCCAATCTTAACTTTTTGTTACTTCATTAAAAGTATTGACTTAATACTTTACTTAAAATTCGGGACTCAAAATTTGACATCATAGTTATTTAAAATCTTTATGTTACATCAAGATATTATCAACACATTAGTGTGGGACAAGCACTGACTGCAATATGGTGATTCAAGTTAGAGACGTGCGCTTCCTACATGCGAGCCAGTCAGAGAGGAGGCCCTCTCCCACCAGAAGTATTACAATTTATTGTCACATAAATATATTAAAAGATACTTTAAATATCTTCTTTTTTTTAAAATACTATACAAATATTAATATAATACTAATAACTATAATATAGCTAAAATATAAAAATTATAAACATAAGTATTGAATAAGAAAAAAGAAAAAAATATATAATATTTCTANTCTTTGAAATGAAAGTGTTTTCTAAAAGAAAGGAATTTACTATAAAGAAATCTTAGATCTTACTGAAATGCTTAGATGAATGAATCATTTTCTTTTTTAAAATATGTTTTATTAGGGGCCAAAGAAAAATAGTTTGTTTTTATTTCATATGATAAAAGGTTAGTTAGTACACACATATTTCATACCATGTGAACATAAGGCACAAAGTATCCAAAAAGTGCTAAGGGGATCAAAATGGCCCACATGACATATCTCTTATTCCTCCAGATGTCAGTGTTGAATAGGGACTGCAATTTGTTCTTTTCAGCCTTCTCGGGGCTTTGTGGCTTGAATAGTAAGGCAATTCCAATCAAACCTCCAACCAGAATGCTCAAACATCTACACATAAGAATAATAATTATAATGTAAAACAAAAAATAGAATTTAGATCAATCCTAGGCATAACCATAATAGTTTCAATTAACTTAGATATGATTTTAGAGACATCCTTGAATAATAAATGCAAAAAAATAAATAAATGAAGCTCTATCAAATCTATAGAGGGTAAAATTAACGAAGGACTGATACCTGAATTACAATGGAAATATGCTAAGGCTAAAGATGGGAATGGAACATAGAAACACTTCTTTGAGAGGTCAAAGCCTTCAGCATCCCCAGCTATATTTAATTTTTTTTTTTTTTAAATCAGGGAAGCAGAAAACGTGAACGTCCACCTGTATCATGTAGATTGGATTTGAAACCTCCAATGGATGAATCACTTGTGGCCTTTCATAAAGAACTCACTGAAACTTGTGTGGACTTGATGGCTATGTACACATTTTCTACTTGTACACCTGTGCCAAAGAGGTTTGTAATTTTCTTTTCTGTCCATTATATATTAAAACTGATTTTTTTTTCCCCATTTTAATTGAATTTAATGAATATTATTTTACCAGAAGTGTATTTATAACCTTATATTTCCAATTATACTTTTATGAAAAATGTATATAGAATAAGTAACACATTCTGATTGATAATAATGTTCAAATTGGCTAATTTTCTAATTAACTAATTAATTTAGTTCAATTAATTTAAAGTTGTAATCTATTTTTTAAAATTTATTTTATTCTCTTGGTCTGTCTAACACCTCCAAGATTTAGTTTATTTCTACCTTTCAAGTCTGGCTGAATTATAGATTTACAATATATTTTAATCCGATATATAAATTATTCAGTATGTACAATTAGTGAGAGATTTGATTATTTGAGCATTACCGATTAAAACGACTTAAAATTGTTGTAGCTTGTCGATAAATTTCGACATATTTTGATGTGTCATATAATTTAATACATAAATTTGGTCATTTTATTAAATATTTTGTATTTAAAACACAGGATTTTGATACAATATATGAGTTTCATTTAAAAATGTAATGACTATAAAGACAATTTAGAGTCTTTACATTTTTAAATAATGATGATGTCATCATGAGTGTCGGCGACAAGTTAAAGGCGAATAATTTTATTTATTTATTAAGGAATAACAGACAGTTCTGTCTTCACTATTTTCTAAAATTTATGATTATGGACATAAACACTAGTTTTTAATTTTATAATTGGTGACATCATATGTATTTTGATAAAGTAGTTTATGATTCAAAATATATAAAAAAAAGTTATTAAATGATGGCTAAAATCCCTAAACCTCGTAAGAAATATGAATGTGAAATAAAAAATTGTATAATTTAAAAAAAAATATTGAATATCGGACTGCTTGTTATTCCTAAATAAATTCATTTGAGGATTGTTCTCATAAAAAATAATATAATATTTTGAAGAGACTCTAAAGACTTGGAAATTGGTTAACATTTTTAAAAGTATGGAAAAAAAAAGATCATAGAAAATTGGCTGTCTCCTGTGTATATGTATACTAGCGGACCCGGCAAACTTCGTTTTGCCAAATTTTTTTTTATTTTGTTTTTAGGGCGTTGCTGGCCCTAAGCAAACATTAGTGTTGTATTATCACACAATTTAAATAAAGCTTTTCACTAAATTTACGGCCTTCAAATAAAAATTCATGGAATACCTATCATAAAGTTTTTTCACAGAATAATTTACATTTGGTGTAGATATAGGCTCAATAAAAAAAGAAACACATGTATTTAAGGCAAATTGGAAATTATATTTATTTATTACTTCATATTAAGGCCAGGTGATAGACAACGTATTTGTTTTTTTATTTGGTGTAAAAACGTACAAATTTGTTGGGGTTCCATCTCGGGAGCAAGCCTCTTACAACTGGCCATGTGAAAAACATGAATTTTCCAAAATTAAGCCAGCAATAGTCAATGATGGCCTCGTGCTTTGTTGATGGTAATAGCAAAGGCAAGACGCAAAAGGAATTGAAGCCGCTTGAATTGGAATGGTAAATTGCTGGAAATCATCGGAATTCGTGGAATAAGTTCGTATTTGCCTTTGTATCTGCCACCGATGATGAATACTTTATTGGTGACGTCCGTCCTGACATCAACACATGACAACGGCTTTCAAAAAAATAAGAAAATTTAATTTCAAATTTGAAACTATTGTTAACTTTCGTTAAGTTATTATTTTGTTACACATTTTATCTTAAATACCTCCGGGGCTTTTATAATGAAAATCAGGGTTTTAAAAACGGCTTAAAAAAAAAAAAAAAAAAAAAAAAGATTCGTTGAATGCTCTCATGTAGGCTTGTGAATGAGAGTCCTTCAATGCTTTCAAGTGGAATTCTGCTCTGCCTACATCAATAGCACAAACTGTTCAGCCCCAAGAGTGGTAGGACCTGGATTCGACAGTGGGGGTACTTCATCCCTCTAGATCCGCCAACAACTGCTCCCTCTGTTAAAGTAGGAATAGTTTGAATGGGGCGCCAGGCTAGCTCAGGGGATCCGAACGATTCTCGCAATCCTGACGCCTTGGGTTCAAATCCCGCCCTCGTCAATTTTTTATTTATAAATAGAAGCTTGTCCTGAGCCATGGGTGTTTAAAATGGGGTGGCAACCTGTAGATAGCCCCTCCCTACAATGACCCTAAGTGTTTGCAAGGAAGGCTAACACAGCAAAAAAAAAAAAAGCATTAGAACTAGAAGGAATTAGAAATTTCCACTTCTTCAGCAAAGTATATTATTACTTTATGGCACCACTAATGGATTCCATTGATGCCAAAAAATCAAATACACAATATTTTATATCACTCAAAGGAGCAACTACGGTTCACATATCAATCTCAAGTTTGACAAGTAAGTGATGTACATAAAGAATGCATGAAGTGTTCGTGAAAATCCCAACAAACACTTTATATAATTTGTTTTGATCAATCTCCATAAATTAAAGTCTATGAAGAAATTCTTAGTAATTGTCAATTAATCCATAGCAAGCAAAGCTAATGAGAACACTGCTAATTGTTCATTAGATCTTAGAATCCTTTGTGCCTTTCAGAATAAGTATTTTATTAGTTATCATCATCATCATTCCTGGTGGGAAACCTCTGGTATAAAATAATATAAAAGATTTTAATATATGGGATATTTCCCCAATATTAATTATGCCCATTGTTTTCAATGAATCCCTGAATCTTTCCTTTCCCTTGGTGAAACCTCCAAGCTTAAAATCGGCTCCCACCTATAGCCGACGTATGGCTTCCGTAATGATAGTCGGAATGCACTAGGCGACGGTATAACACGTTCCAACTACCCCCAACGGCCGACTATACTTACACACTCACTACCCTCAGCCCCGGCGCCCTCAGGCCTTGAGCTTTAATCAACGGGGCCCGACCCAGGTTAGATGACCAGCTCAATAAAAAATCGTACAACAAAAACCAAGGCTAGGCGCGAGCGTGCCCTCCATTATGTTAAACAGGGGCTGCGTGTGTGAGTGCCAGCGGGAAGGGGTGGGGCGGTAGGCAGTGGACCAACCTCAGCTGCCCCACACCACCTCTTNTATATATGTGTATATATATATATTTATTTATTTATAATTATCACTGCTATTATGTGAAAAAAATTGGATTTATTCACATTTAAATTTATAAATAAACAAAAAAAATTAATGTTATTGAGTTGAAGATCTTACCTTGAAACTTGTTTACACCAAAAATGTCCTGACGTATTGGGAATAGGTAAAAGAAGCCCAGGTGAAGAGACAATTATGGGGACAATTGTCTCAGGATAGCTAAGGGAATATCAGTAGCCATTCTTGTTGAACAAAAATCTGTTCTTGTTTAAAAAGTATTATTATTAGAATTGATGACAAAATTGGTTTGGTATTCATTGCCTCTAATAACTCCAGAAGAGTTAGAAGTATGTCTGACGATTTTTGCACTTTTGTTAGTTAAAAAACTTAGAATTTAATTCATCATTCCATTTAGAAACCATTTTTTAATAATCAATGAGACTAGAATCAATCGGTTTCAACTGTCAGGATTAACCATATTAAGCTCATTAAAACTAGGGTTCCTGGCAAGAATGAGTGTGCTTAAAGAAGTTCTAATATGATGAAACCTGAAAATGTAAAATAAACAAAACCACTTAGGGATGAACATATTTGAGTAAAATGTATTCCTATCTATTCTCATACTTGTAGCCATTTTAATAAAATGAGAAGTGTATTATCTCCGTGTAATTGAATAAGCGAATGTATAAATTATTTGAGAAAGAAAAAAGAACTTCAGTTACTGTGCAGGTTTTAGAAACATATTGTTATAGGCTACAGGTCAATAATAATTAAATACGGGAATAAAATTAAATAAAATAATCACAACAAATAAGTATACCTACTAATAACAGATAACAATTGAATCTACTGCCCATACTAACTCATAAATAAATAAATATAAAAGATTAACTACTCACAGCTAATTAACAAATAGGTAAAAATAAATTGAATGTGCTTATTTATAAAGAGACCTCAAAAAAACTTTCTATGTTGAGTGGTGTCATGAGGAAGCAGATGACCACCTTCAATTGGCCCCTTCCCAAATGGGTCTGGTCCTCATTACCTGCTTCCTCAGCCTATAATAATATAATGAATCTTTGTTCCTGTTAGTCTTGGTGGCAGATACATTTTCTTTTAGACTAGGGTTTTCTGAATCTGCCTATTGTATTTGCATTGTAATCATTAGGCTACTGAGAAAATGTATTTCTGAATAGAAAGAGATCTATTAGACATTATTTTTACTGTAAAGAAATTTTAGTAGTGTCTATAAGAGGGGAATTCCAAACTTCATCAGAAAATGGACCCATCAAGTAGGCTTCATCAAGTAGGTAGGAATCTTCCTGACTGTATTCGCAATAAAAACTCACAGTTCCCAACAAAATGTTTAGAAATGTTATGACATGAATAGATTATCAGTTAGATCAGGCTTAAATTTGGTTAAAAAAATAGGAATATTGGAAGGATCAGGCTTAAATTAAAAAAAGAGAAGTGGTCTAGGAGGTGACCTGTTTTTCGAATATTTGCATAAAATTAATCCAGGTTTAGTTCTTATAAAAGATCTGTTCAGGATATGGTGGCCTGGAATCAGCTGGCAAAAACTTGTGGTATGTTTAATTGTTCTGCAATCCAATCACAAAGTAATTTTTAAAGAGGGGACCAGTGAAAGAAAATGCTGATCTAGAACTCAAGTTGATTTTTCTTTACTTCATTAAATGTTTTGTATTAGTAGTTGAGGCATAATCGAGGTGGGGTCAAAAAACCATATAATTCTGCAGTAAATACAATTTAAGACTTAAAATTATTAAACAGTTATTTAAAAAAAAAAAAAAAAAAAAAAAAAAAAAAAAAAAAAAAAAAAAAA
>KZ807947.1:254364-265284 GCA_000696205.2 Oncopeltus fasciatus
TTTTTTTTTTTTTTTTTTTTTTTTTTTTTTTTTTTTTTTTTTTTTTTTTTTTTTTTTCTTTCTTTCAATTAAAATCATTCTTTCTAGAACTATTTAGTGAGTAAAATATTCTGTATTTTAGGAATGATACTACAGAGAAAATTTTAAATGGTGGCCAAAGCATGACTTGGCTCGTTGGAAATAAATTAGTGTCTGTTACTACTAGTGGTTGTACTTTAAAAGCAGTAAAGAAAGGTTTCTGTGATAGATGCTACCAAGAGTGTCGAGTTAGGCCAGGTGAGTTTATTAGTTACTTCTTTACTTATTAACAGATAATTATTATTATTATTATTATTACAATAATATTACTAACTTTGTTACTTTTAGGTATTATTACAGCCTGATGAAATAAAGAATTTAGTTCAGGGATTTAAAATTGTGCTCAGTTTAAATACTTTATAATATATCTGTTAATAATCCATAAGATCAAAATATTTGATAGGCTTCAAAAGTGGGTTCACGCCTAATTTGATACTTTTATATAAGGCTGAAAAAGTAATAAATTAAACAAAAAATAATAAAAACTAAAAAAGTACTTTGTTTATATATTATGCTTTTAACATTGAAATTTTGGAGATCCTTGAGTTTACTATCCAAATTCTAGCTCATTAACCCTAACCCCCATTCTCTGATCACTGGTTAGCACACTTTCCCATCCTTCTAATAGTTAGGAAAGTCATTGTTTCTACTAATTAAGTTATCATACATATTCCACATTCATTCCTCAAGCCAATTTTCGATCCTTCTAGCTAAAACATACTCAGTCAAATTTAGTATAATTAAAATTTACTCATTTTAATTTAAGATATAGTGCTTCCGGTATTTAAAATGTTTAAAAGAAGATTCTTTTCTTTAGAAGGAAAAGAAGTCATACTGAAAATGGCTGGCAGATATTGTTCTAAGGCAGCATGTTGCCTCGGATAATATAAATTTTTGCATTAAGGTTACAATTTAATTCAAAATAAAGTTTAAAATTAATTTTGTTGAAATTATTGGAAAACCCCATATGATATAAAAAGGAAGAATATTTACAATATATATCATAAATTGGTTGAAAAGTATATTTATCTTGCTTGCTTCCAACTATATTATAAAACTCATCACTTTTACAGGTGTAAATTTGTTGACCCTCGAGTTTTATGTGCAGAGAATTGTCAGGAATTTGGTCTTGGTGGTTGAAGAATTAAAAACTAATTTGTAACCAAAAAAATTTTTATTTTAGCTAACTTTTGGCCTTCATCAGGGCAAATAGAGTGATGGTGAGAGAGAGAGGAAGACTCCTGCTCAAAAATAACTAAATCATGCCTGGACTTTTTTGGTTACAACTTAGTTTTTAATTCTTCAACTACCAAGACCTAAGTTCTAACAACCCCCTCCACATCATCACTTTTACATTTAATACTGTACCTCTTTATCTTATCACGACACATCCCTCTGCTTATTTTCATGTATTCTATTTTTTTCAGAAGAAACTTACTCAATATTCTGGTTTTTTTCTTTTTCCCCCCTGTATAAGAATACAGGGAAGAATATATACTTAAGAAAGTATTCCCCCCTTTTTTATTCAACTTTACGTTAGATTAAACTTTACTTCTTAATATAGTGCTCCATTGAACCTAATTAGCACTATTAAGTTCAATGGGGCACTTTAGTCAGCTAAAATATATTAGTTTGATATCTCTTGTGTTTTAATTTAATAGGATTTTATTTTAATTATTAATTTTTTAATTTGTTATTTTCATCACGAAAACATATTAGTTATATTAAATATATTTTTAGCTCTTATTTGTGGGTTTTCCTAATCTTTATTTTTTTGTTTAATAGCTAATTTACCTCCTGCAACTGATGAAGAAAAGGCTGCATTTAAAGTTTTAGGAAATAGTGATTCTGTAAGTTTAATTTTCATCAAATTTAAATTTGGGTGTAGAATATTACTCTTTTATATTATCTTTAAATCCAGTATTTTCTCAAATCAAAACAGTTTCATCATTTATCATTTTTTGGTTACTCTAATGAATATTAATAATCAATTTGATTTTACTAGCCCTAAAGAACAATTCATAGTGTTATGTATATAATTAATTTGCTGAATGAAAATCTGGGCACAACATTTAATCATAGTTCTCATTTTAATATAAGAATAATTCTCATACTTTTATAACGTTATATAAAAAAAAATTCTTCTTTTTAATACTCAAATAATTCTCATACTTCTGGAACGTTAAATGAACTTAGTTTTCCTTGTAGTTATAATTTTATAATAATGTGATTTTAAGGGTGGATGGTGTGTATGTTTGTGTGTGTGTGCGCGCATGTGTGTTAAATATATATTTGCTGTTTGTGTTCTAGCATCTGCAGTTTTTAAAATAATGAAACCGAATTGATTTTTGATTTTTTTCAAACTATCAGATGAGTACTTATGACTGAAATAGGTCAAAGGGGAGAAGAACATTTAGAATCTTAATATCTTCATTATTATTAGCAGTAAAAAAAAATTTATATAACAAAATATGTGTAAAATATAATTATATGACATTTATTTTCTCTAACATTAAAAAAAAAAAGAAAGTAATATTCAGAAAAATATTCAAGAATATAATATTAAGTGTTGGGCAATAACTTTTATTTTAAAATATATAAACCAAATTTGGTATTTAGACTGCTCATTGCAAACTGTTGAAAAACTTAATTTTTGGATGGA
The DNA here is from genome assembly GCA_000696205.2 of Oncopeltus fasciatus. Lineage (NCBI taxonomy): Eukaryota > Metazoa > Arthropoda > Insecta > Hemiptera > Lygaeidae > Oncopeltus > Oncopeltus fasciatus. Next base: position 257,105 of record KZ807947.1, read on the forward strand.
AAGGGGAGGGAATCAGACCAAAATTTATAATTGTAATATCTATATTGGTATTTGAGTTACTACAAAGGAATGACATGTGCCACATATTTTTACCTGACTTCTTTTTTTTCTTAATTTGTTCCTTAGCAAGGAGATACCTTAATCCAAGCTCATTTATTGTCATAACAGTTGCAATTGTCATAAATCCAGTCTTTGCAAATTAACTATTACTATTTAGCACTTAATACTATATAGCAGGCCATCGGACAGTAAAATGGGGGCCTTCCTTCAGGACAACTGTCCTCACAAATATTTATATCTCCTTAGGATGAAGATTGGCCAGATTAAACCCCCAGAAATGATTTCTTTTAGGAGCCATAGGGCCATGCTGATCCCACCCATTCAAGGAATGTAACTTCTGTGACAGTAGCAAGACTTCTGCGATTGAAAGCTTAATTATCTGGCTGTCAACATAGACTTATTCAATAAATTTAATAAGTAAATGTGTAAGGGTACCAAAATCTAAAAGAACTCATAAAATTTATATTTGATTTTAAAAATAGAATACAAGTGAAATTCTACAATTAAAAAAATTAAATCACAAATTTTAATCATTTAAAAGAGTAACTAGGAAAAATTAAAGATTATAAAATATAGGAAACAAGTGGCTATATTTGCTTGAAATAAATAAAATTGCAGTTTAATGTACAATTGTATATACAAATTTCCTATTTAGTAAAAAAAAAACTATGGCCATAAGAACAATATGATAAACACCTTGAAATTATACGATTCAAAATCAACTCTGGTTGCCACTCAATATAGTTATTAGTTCCTCAATATGGATGTAACCATGTAGAGGAGTTAAGTGGTGAGAATTGAGGGATTCTCACTGAATCTTGTGAAAGGAGAAATTATGGTAGAGAGTCTCTTCAAAATAAACTGGACTTAAATGTGGCTGTAGAAGGGTGATATCTTTATGATTTATTATGCAATTAGTTTTAATGACATAGATACCAATTTTTCTGATTGTAATAAGTAAATTTTATATCATTTTCTGGTTAAATTAGCATATTTTTTTCAGGCAAATCCTGTGAGTACAAATTCTTCATTATCCTCAGATAAAGAAAAAGCCTCAATAAGTGCTAAGCTACCAAAATATGGTAAGTTTATTTAATGTATTCTAATATAACTGGCAAGCTGATATAAGTAAATAATTTTTTGTTCCTTGGCATTTTGAACCAACTCAAATGAAAACTAACTGGAACAAAATCCATAATTTAATCAAGGCTATGTTCTGCAATGCAAATATTTTGTTATTCTGAATAACGAGAGTCAGATTTCAAATTGAGTGGACTTGAATGAGGGTTATCTGGGGGGTTGAAATTAAATTAAAAATTTTGAAAGTTAGTTTAATAGCTGATTTCCCATAGGAATTGATTTTGGTACCATGACATGACTTTTGAAAAATTTCTACATCATCAATCCTACATTGGGAAAGCTAAATATAGAATCTGTTCATATTTTATATAAATATATATGTCAATGTGTTTTATTGACTATTGTTTTTAAAATATTTAAAACAAATTAGGCATTTAAACCTTATAATAAGTATTATTATTATGTATTAAGTTTTTTGCAAATAGATGTGTTTGTTATTGGCTGAAATTAGTTGAGCAGAAAGGGGATTTAGAGGTAGACCAAAATTTAAAATCTTATTATTATTATTAGCATTACAAACAAATTAGGTGTAAAATGTAATATTATATTTATATTTTATTCCATTAAATAATGCTTACTAAGATACATATTTAGGGACATAATATTGAATGTTAGGTAGACCCGTCTTATTTTTGAAATAGAAACCAAATTCCATATTTAGACTTTCTATTGTAAGCTGATGTATGAATTCATTTGGGTTGAAATCAGATGAGGGGTTTTAGAAGGAAACCTAAATTTTCAATCGTGATATCTTCGCTGTTATTAGAACTAATGGATAGGTGCAAAATTTAATTTTCTAAAGTTTTTATAAAAAAATTTTATTAAAGAAGATATTTACAAATGTAACTATGCTCACTGAGTACTTCTTCCACTATTCTTTCTCAACCAGTATAGAGCCATATTTTTTTATTTCTTAACTTATTACACATTTTTTCTATAGGATATAACTTATGCAGTTATATACATAATACTTTCTCTCCCAATCTCATTCCCATATATTTTTAATGGAATCTGAGATATATTTTTATGAATAAAAGAAGCAGATTAATTTTATCTACAAATAAGATTATCCTAAGAATGCCAGAGTTAGGATTGAAAGATTGGGTTTCTTACACAGTGTTATAGAAATATGTGTAACAAATTGGCAAATAAATTACAAATAATATGTTAATCATTAATTTTGTTTTCATAAAATGAAAGTCATAATTTGTAATAAGTTTTTAAAAATTCTCATTAAACTTTTTAGAGAACTTTATTATTGACTTGATATTTTCAGTACCTGACATGACAAGTAGGTAGGCTATGGCATGACAACTGCCTTGCCATCTTATTCTATGGCTTTACGGCCAGAATGACATGAATATTTGTGTATTTGCACTAATTTTCTAATTGAAGCATATTTCTTCGCAGAGGGGAATCTTAACTGTTATGGACTTGTACCAAAAATGTGGGCCAGTGTGGCATAACATTATTTTTTATGCAAAGTGATGACTATCTATGTGGAATTTATGCTTGTTTCTTTCTGTTTGTTTGTCTCCAAATAACAGTTTTTGTGTTTTGAGCTTCTTTTCTATGAAAGGTTTTTTTCTCGAAGATGTCACAACCAGGTTAAATTGACTTGGAATTGACAGAAGTAAGGATTAATAGAAAAATTCTTAAAATATTCTTTCCTTCTCTCCTCATTGAATGTCATTTTTACTTCATTGTGATCAAATTACAAAATGTTTTTATTTAACAGAATGTAATAAATAATAAAAGTTTAATAAAAAAAATATTCATTTGATTGAAATTATAGGAATTTTCAATTCAAATGATTTGCAAGAAGTATTTTTTAAATTGTTAATCTCTTCTCCTCCCTTTATTTTATGGTGTCTATTTATTTAAATAATAATTATGTGTTTCAGGTCAAGGTCTCTATCGTCCAGAGCGACAAATTTGTGCTTGTTGGTGTAAAAATTGGGCAGAAATCCTCATCAAAAGAGCTACAGGCATGTTCTCTTTTTTTAGTTATTGTATTTGTGGAATAATTATCTTCTATAAATAATAATAGGAATAATCTAAGAATTTTAATATAGTAAAATTTATGGGGTTATAAAATTTAAATAACACAAACATCCACATTAGTAGATTTATAGGAGCTGTGTTAAGTATATACAAGGCATGTTCAGAAAGTAAGTGTACTGAGACTGTCAGGGCAGTGGGAAATTGTTTTTTTCACATGTTGGCTGCACTGTCGCATAGCGTGATTTCTACCCTCCACATCGAGGACAGTACATTGACAACTGTAAACGCAGCATCACGTTTAGTGAGATATGTCGTCAATCTCCAGCCAAGTGTGAAATACGCGCCGTTATCCGTTATCTCATTTGGAAGGAATTAACTCCAGTTGAGGTTTGTAATGAGGTACCAACTGCATATGGTGATAAAGCTAAGAATCATTCAAGTGGTGTCGCGAGTTTAAAACATCTGTGCGTGATGATCAGAAGAGCGGAAGACCTTCAATTGTGACTGATGAAATTTTGGTAAAAATTGAAAATGCGATCCCAGATTGATTGTGCATGAACTTTCTGCAATGTTTCCACAAATCTTCAGATCTCTGATACAAGAAATCACCACAGGAACCCTCGGATATCGGAAACCGTCGGCAAGGTGGGTCCCTAAACAGCTGACAGACCAACACAAATTGAATCAAGTGAAGGCTGGGCAAGAGTTTTTGAGACGCTACACACTTCATGGCAATGAATTTCTCTGCTCCATTCTTACTGGATATGAAATTTGGGTTGCCCACTACACACCATAAATCAAAAGGCAGTCTCAACAATGGCGTCTAACCTCATCACCAACTACCAAAAAGTTAAAAATGACAATTTCATCCAAGAAAATCATGGCATCTGCGTTTTTGGGACTGTCAAGGCATAATTTTTATTGAATATTTGCCTCAAGGGGAGACCATCAATGCTGTAAGATACTGTGAGACCCTGAGAAAATTATGGAGGGCAATTCAGAACAAGAGGAGAGGCATGCTGGCAAAGGGAGACTCCCTTTGGGCAGACTGCCTGCTGCCCAAAAATGCCAGACCACATACGGCTAACGCCACGAAAGACCTGCTCGTTTCGTTTAAATGGAATGTCCTGGACCATCCTATACATTTCCCTGACCTAGCACCGTCAGATTACTACCTCTTTACCTTTCTGAAGCTGCACATGGGTGGAAAAAAGTTTTCCTTTCCTTTTGAAGGTTTTCACGAGGAGTTGAAGGAGGAGGTGGGGAAATGGACGAAGGGATTGGCACGAAACTACTTTGAGGAGGGCATAAAAAAATTGATACCTCAGTACACCACTTGCATTGAGAGGAACGGTGACTGTATCAAATAATAGCTTAGATATGTACTAATGTAAACAGGTAATTTTTTGTTCAAATAAAAATTTTTATAACCTACAAAAATTTTGTACACTTACTTTCTGGACATCCCTCATAGTATTAACATTAAATGTCTTGAAACTTATTTTTCATGGAGAATGTTTTTCATGTGCTTTAATATTAATAAACTATGAGAAAATTCTTTACATAAGATACTACTACATCTGGACAGACTTCTCTAAACAAGGACAGATAATACTGATATCACAGATAATAAAAGATGTCAAGTGAGGATTTATCTTAGTCTCATATGAGTTAAAATACTTACAAAGAATCAAGCAGATTTCTCTATATTATTAAAATTGTATGGTTAAAATTAAAATTTTTCCTATTTGATAAAAACTCATATGTTCGGGACTACTTAGATATAATTTTATTTACTGAGACTTGGATGGAGTTTTATATAAATGATTCTAAGATTTTATTCATTGAATATTTATCCATTTATAAAAATTATGGAGATCATGGCCATAAGTAAAATCTGGAGGCTAAATCTTATTGTCACCAAAACTCACATCAAATCATTTTGCATATACAATAGTAAAAATTATTTTGATAAAATATGGGCGATACACGGATCTCATAATTTTTTATGCTGAAAACTGCATTCCAACATTTTTATTTATGAGTATTTTTTGTAGAGTTTCATTTTAAAACAAAGATTTTTGGAAAAGCAAAGAAAACAGTTGAAACCATATTCAGGTGGTTACATATATATGGTTGTAAGTTAATCAAGATAACTAGCTAATTGTTTATGTATATCAATAAATCTTTAAGATACCATGTAGCCATTCTTTAAATTGGAACAGTTATTAATATTCTTCACTATTTCATTTTTAATTCTTAAATGACTTACAAGTATTTCTATCAGGTGCTGTTTCATGGACTATGCGTCTTTCAAATGAACTCCATCCTCTTCAGTGTCCTAAAGATTTTGTTACTTCAGAGATCAGCCCCTATTCCCTCCCACCTCTTTCTTCTTCAAGTTTCGAAGAGCAAGTGAGTCAGTTTATTTACTAAAATTGAAATTTTTTCTGATAACTAATATATTTTTCAGTAATTATTATGTTAAAGTTTATTTAATACTTATTATTTTTATGACTTTGTTTATGTTTTAAAAAGTTTATTTTTATTTAACTGCTTGTGACAGTTACTTTAATCATGTCTATTGTCTGTGTTAATATTATTATGTTAAAAGATTATTAAAATAAGGGTTAACATTTATATGTTCCAGGCTGGTTAGCATTCTAAAAAAATGAATGCTAAAACCCAGTTTATTTTTTAAGACAATGAAGGGAACTAAGGGCTAGTTGGCTTAAAGGGGTAAGCTTGACAGACAAAGTAGTTACGATGATCTTTCTATGAATTATATGGTACATCCCTCCCTCACTTTTAGACAAGCCATTTAACCAGAAGTTCCTTGCCTATTATTATTCACTTATATCACATAATGTTTCACAAGTATAAAAATTTGAAGATTGAATTAAACACACTTACTCCTATATTTTACACATCCTGTATCACATCTATCACACACACACACTCACACACAGGCATATTAATACAAAACACACTCACAAAATTAAACAATGAAAGCTAATACATATTCAATACCATAATAATACACATTACATTTTTGTAGAGAGCTGTCCTTCTTTGCTTTGAACTATATTGATTGGCCTTACTTTTCTTTTTGATGTGAAAATATTTTTTCAATTTTCTAAAATGCTTTCTCGGCTTTACAGAAGAAACTAGGGATATCAATGCCATACTCTAAAGCAAATATTCAATTAGAACTGTATTATAGCTTTAAAAGTGTAATAAACCGAAGATTTGAACAAGATTTGTCTAATCTAGAGACAAATTTAGACCTGGAATAATTACATTTTTTTGCTCAAATGAGAAAAATAATCTTTTGAGCAAATTCAAAGAATAAATCTATTGGTTCTAAATTTAGCAGATAAGGAGGAGAAAGATGAGGGATTCCGTACGACTGCAGCTACTAAGGCCCTAGCGTCCGAGTCACCAAAAAAATTAAGTCATTAGAAAGAAAATTAGAAAAAATAAATTCAAATATGCTTGAACATGCCTATCTTCCTTATGAAATTTATTATATCAGCTGTATTAACTTCGTCATTTCCCAAAGAATATTTCAATTCTCGGGAAACAGAATGTTTAGCTCTGGTCATGTAATATGTAGGACATTCACAGATTTTATGTCGAACTGTGGTCACCACAATCAGAGCACATACAGGAGGAAAACCTTGCTCAAACCAATATTCGTGTGTAAACCTAGTATGGCCAATTCGAAGGTGAACCAGTTCCACCTCTTCACATCTGCTGAAGCGCAACGATATCAACCTCCTGACAGGGTTTTGCTTTATTTTGTAAATTATTTCGTGCTGTTCGGGGGCATCGTTCGTTCCCCTCCCCTTATAAGGGGCAAAGATAGCTCACGATGGGTCAGAGGTATGGACAAAATGTCAGGCAGGTCATGGGCCTCATTTGCTGCCCTGACAGCCTCCACATTTCCTGGAATACCAGAATGGCCCGGCACCCATACAAATGCAACACATTTGCCTAGCTGATGCAGATCTCTGAGATACGAATGAACCCACAGAATAACCGGGTGGTCCGATCCAATTTGTTTGGGCCCCTTCAATGAACTCTGCGAATCGGTATATATCACCACATTTCTCCAGGGAGCCAAAATAATGAAGTAGAAAGCCCTACTAATAGCATATATCTCAGCCGAATAAATGCCACATAATGCTGGCAATTTATATTTATGGGTTCCTTCTTCATCAAAAAATGCTCAGGCCACTGACAATTCATTTTTAGAGCTGTCAGTAAATATCGTACAGTCATGAGGAACACTGCTGAGGATACTAAGAAGGAGAGTTGACGCTTCGAGGGGGCTCATATCCTTCCTAAACCTCTTGCTGATTATCAAGAGACCGACTTATTTAGCAGATAAGTATAATTATCAATTATATTTTTAACAGTATTTTAGGGAATAAAAGAGTATTTTAAACAGTATTTAAGGAACAGCAAGGGGAAGGGGTTTACGATATTGATTTTTGAGGTTGATTATTGTAGTTAATTCTATATTAATTAAAATTGTATTTGTTTTCTTTCATATTTCTTCTTACAACTTCAATATATGAACATACTTAATCTTTTCAATATTTTGTCTTACACATACTTTTTCCATTCATATTCATTTGTACTGTAAATAATATATAATATACATTCTTGTTTAAAAATATTTTTTATATGTAATTACTTAATTATGTATGCATTATGTTTTTCTTTTCTTCCAATATTCATTTAAAAAGTTTTTTAATTTGTGGATCAATGTTGTTATGTTCATAATATACTGATGTATTGTCAATGTGCAATTAATACTATCTGCTATATTTTTAGCACATTTCCCAAAAGGAAATCTTGCTATTCATGTTAGTACCATGATGCAATTTTTGGAAAATATTATTAGTTATTCACTGATCCTTCATTCATTGTGTAGGCTAAAAATATGGTCCTTTCAAAATTTTGATATA
>KZ807947.1:280973-296812 GCA_000696205.2 Oncopeltus fasciatus
TATATATATATATGTTATACACACACACACACATACATATATAAATGTTAGCTCTAGTCTGGAAAAAGTTTGATTTAAAAAACTATTTTACTTTATTAAAAATAAAATTTAATTTTCTCTCTACTCCTTATATTTGTTAATTTTGATGAGTATTTTAACAATGGTCAATATTAGCGTTACCTGAGGAAAGTAATAACAAGCATTAACAATATAATATAACATTAAGTTTTGTGGTGCTAATCAGAAAAAAACTTCTGAAAACCTATATACTTATGAAAGATCTTAACTTTTCTAAATTTATTTATATTTTCCAGGTTCGCCTTCTTGCAAATCTATCACAGTCCATATTTTGGGCTTACTCCAGAAAAACCTTTGCTTATTTCTAATATTCCTGCAGTTCAACCTACCATAAAACATCTTGATTGGATTCCACCCTATGAAGTTCATAAGGTATTAAATTATTGATATGTAATATAAAGTGAGCTTTAAGTTAAAATTTTTAGACTCATGCCATATATTTTATAATGATATCTTGAAAGGCAAAGTTAATCAGTCACTATACTTTTAATTTTAGCTTAAGATCAAACTTCTATTCAATTTTGAGACTCGTACTATATGTTAAATAGATATATCTTGAAAGACAAGGTCAATCAGCCACTATACTTTTAATTTTTCAAAATGAAAACATTATCAATAAGCATTAAAATAATTATAAGTGTTCTATTCTAAAAATAAGTGCTAGATAAAACCACTGCATTAATATCTACTTTACCCTGGTGGCAGAATGCATGTCTGAAGTGATCCAGGGTGCAGGGAGACAGCGAAATATGCGGGTTTTAAGAGGAGAATGCTTATTAAGGACCAAAATGAGATTGTATGTGAAGATTTGGACCTTGGAATTGAGAGAGTTAGAGGTAAATATAGGATCCAAGTCTAAGGATTCAAGATTAGAATGTATCAGGTCAGAAGTGAGGGAATCCAGATTATGATAGGAGACTGCTCGAGGTTTGAAGGATGGGGTTGTAAAATTGTAGGTTATGCGGATTAGAACATATTGGAAGAGAAAGGGAGCAGGACTTTGGGAAGATGTAATTAGGTTAAAGGAAGATTCGAATATAAAGACGTCAAGCCAGGTATCTGAAGAGCCAAAGTGTTTAGTCGAAGAGATTGAGGGAATATATCAGATTTTCAATATAGGACTCTGAAGGAAGATTGGAGTTAAAGCCTCTTGTTTAAATTATATTGGATTAAAGAGGAATAAAGTTATAGAGGGAATTAGTAGATAATTTGTTGGGGTTTGGTCAAGGTTAATCCAAAAAAATACTATTTTAAAAGTGTAATTTTTTATTATCTGCTGATTTTTTTTGGCTTACATTGTAAGGCGAGAAGGGACATATTGTCATCTGGATCAAATGTTCATAACTGTGTGTTCATGACATTTGTTTTAGAGTGAAGTTTTCAAACACGTGGCCTAAATATAGGTGATAAACCATGCAAATCAGGAAGAAGTGGGGAAGGAAAGATATCTAAATAAATAGGAATTCTATATGGGGATAGCTAGAAGGAGGGGACTGTTCAAGAACTGAGGAATTGAGGGAACTATGAATGTAAAGAGCCGCACCCCCTCTGACCCTGCAAATACGATCCTGACGGTGGAGGTTGTAGCCCAGAAGTGAAACAGGAGAAAAAGGGATGAAAGCATGGAGACAGGTCTCTGGGACAACTATAATATGGTAAAAATTATTATGAAAGTAGTCCTGGAATTAAATGAGCTGGAAGGGACTGGGTGTTAACAAGACAGAGGCTAAAGATAGTATTCATAGGAATCAGGAGGGGAGAAGGGAAGATATAGGATAGCAGACACCGATGAAAAGACTATAAATTTACAAATGGAGAATTTTTTGACCGTAGATATAATTATTAGATGATTTTAGTTGGGGTTCGGTCAAGGTAGATCCAAAAGAAAAAATACAGATTAAAAAAAAAAAAGTGTATTTTTTTAAAAAAAATTATCTGCCAACGTTTTGGCTTATATTGTAAACCATCTTCAGGGCTGTAGAGATACAATGTCATGAGAATACAATCATATATATACAATACAATATAGAATTGCCATAATGTAATCTGATATCGAAAGTATGTATGTAGAAAGCTATGTAAGAGAATTTAAAAATCATGCGGACAACAACCTATTGAAAAAAAATTAAAACAGTTATTGACCTATGAACACAAACGTCTTTTATCTGAAACCGTTCACATTAACTTACAAAACAATCCAGTTAATGACAGAATGGACATAGATAAGATTTCTTTAACTTATTCAAACATTTTTCCCAGTTCCTAAGTTACTTATCCCCAATAATACCCTTCCTTTTTTCCTTTGTCCTTTTTATTGCCCCCTTTTGAAACATGCCGCTCTCCCTTTGTACCTTCAGCCTCTTAGTTTCCCCCCCCCCTCCACCCTTCCACTATCCACAGTGTCTTTCTCAAAAATTATATTTTCCTCTCAGTCATGGAAATGTGAACTTAGGGACAGGACGACCTCTCTCGTCTTCATGATAGGCAGGTGTGGTCAATTACTGTTTTAATTTTTTTTCAATAATTTTCTTTAATAGGTTGTTGTCTGCATGTTTTTAAATTCTCCTACATAGCTTTCTACATTCATACTTTTGATGTCACATTACATTATGGCAGTTCTATATTGTAATATTGTAAATTATTATTGTATTCTCATGACATTTACCTGGGCTTCAACCGTATCACCCTCTCTTACAGGAATGTCTCTGATCTCCATCGAATTATAATTATGCCTATTTTCTTGCTCTGGGTGGTTGAGTCTAACTTCACTTTTTGTCCTTGAGCGATTTATTCTCCCTCAATAACTCTCCGAACAAGCTTGTCTGACTCTCCAATCGAGCTTCTATCTTAAGTAGGCACTTGTTTGTCTAGAATGAGTGGTCCTCCTGAATATGAAGAGTGGCCTTAATCTCCCTGATGTCGTCCCTTATTTCTTCTGGATTTGTTGACTTTTTTTTATCAAATCAATGATAGTTGTTAAACTGCTTAAGCAGGCCAAAATTGTAGCTAATGATGGTTCCGGGGAAGGTGGGGATCTTGAAAGGGTCAGTCACTCCCTCACCAGCTAGAGTACTGGATGACCGAGCGTCTGGTAGAGCTCTTCTTACCCTCTCAAATTTTGAGCAGAACCAGCCAGGGCTTCTGTAATGACTTTAATTTATCTTTGTCAATCGAGTCGTCAAAGCACCCCCCATGGTAAATAAATTTACAGTTCTGGCTGGCAAGAGAGCTCTTGTCATCCTGGGTAATATTTATTATTGCACACTGGACACTGGGCTATATTTGGAGTAAACAATAAAAAAAAGGTAGTGTCTCACCTTATCATAAGTCTCTGGGATGGTGAAAGAGAGTAATCACTTCCAGGCAGATAACAGGGATAGTGCTAACACCACAAGGATCAAAGGCATACCAGATAACTTCTTTTCTCTTCAGTCTTCCAGGACTCACAACTTGAAAATACTATAAACCCTAGAAAATTTTTAAAGACACAGAAACACAGCACTTCATTTAATTAAAAATAGAACCTAAAACTGAAATTAAAGGTGCATTTACAGCCATGACCCTGGTGGTTGAATGCCTTAAAAAAAAAAAAAAAAAAAAAAAAAAAGGTGCATTTTTACTACTTAAAACAACAATTAACATGGAGAAAAGGTTTACTGTGTGGTTCTTAGAGGCCAATCATTAATTCACTATTCATTAAATTATTTAAAGTTAGAATATGTAATTTTCTTTTCTAATTTTTTTTTTTTATTTTGTTTTGCAGATAGGAGTTCTTTATGTAGGTCCAGGACAAACTAATTCTGAAGCAGATATACTTAGAAATGAGTTTGGCTCTCCAAGATACACTGCTTTTCTTGAGGTATGAATGCCCAATATCAGACACATTTTCACTTTCATTTTTTGCAATCACTTTCCTATCTCAAAGTCCTTACTTAAGAAAACAAGAAAATTGTGTGAATTTCAGTATATGTTCTAGCATCCACAATGTTTAAAATAAAGAAACCAAAACTCGGTGTTGAAGCTTCCTTTTGCAAACAATTAGATGAGTTCATTAATAGGTGAAATCAGCTAAGGAAAAAAGAGAGTGGGTTTAGAAAGAGACCTAATTGAATACAAGACTTTTTATTAAACTCCTTTCTGACAGAACCTTAGGTGTACTGATGTACTCATATTCCACAAGGTCAATTATCTTCTTGTCAGTAAATTAATTTTGTCTGAAAATGGATGAGGAATTCAAATTTTAATATTGTAATATCTTCATTGAAAAATTTATTTAAAAAAATCAAGTGCAAATTTTTTTTTTTTTGTGGTATTTAATCCCACACAAATTTTAACAATTTTTAGTGCAAGGGTACAGAATAAAAAATCTAACTATCCCAGCCAGGACACGAACCTGGATCTCCTGCTATCCAGGCCTGTGCATTTACCAATTATGCTACCAGGAGAAGTCCTACAGGATAGGTTATTAAATTCCCCGCACTAGTGTCGAGAGTCTAACCTCCGAGACGGACGAATATATCGTCTTATGCTCGGAGGTGCTGACATTGTCAAGCTGTTTAAATGACTCTCGTTATTTACTTTTAAATTTTAATTTATAAATTTGTTTGTGGTATTTAATCCCATGTAAATTTTAACAATTTTTTAATATTTATCTTCAAATAATTTTTTATGAAAAACTCTCATTAAGATATTAAGAAACGTAACTACCATGGTTGAGCAGTTTACCCACTCTTCCAGGTCATACATTCTACAGCCAAAGCATTAGTGCTCTCATCTTTTACACTCATTGCTCCCTCTGACATGTACGATCAAATCAGTCATTTACTCATATCTATATCCGTCTTTAATGAAATATGGGAAACCTTTTAAAACATGTTGCTCCTGCATGTCTGACTTTTTCTGGAAGACTTCATCCCACTTCTCAGATAATAAAACTTGTATAGAGCTCATTCTGCTTTCAACCCTGAAGATGATGTTCGAAAGCACGGCAAAAAGTAAATTTTTTAAGTTCAAGCCTGGAAGAAGTATTTAGGAATATTCCTGGAGACCGTGGAAGCCTACATGAACAAAAACTTGTGATTCCAGCATGATGACATCGTAAGCACTCTTTATAAAATAACTCTTAAGGGAAAATTTATTTTTGATTTCCCCTTTTCTTTTTTTCTATTATAATTTTTTATCCAGTCTAAATGTAATTGATGATTCATTTTTATAAAGGTGATTAGAAGAAGACCTTTATCTTGGCCAAAGATATCCTCTAATTCTTTTAAATATTTTTTATTTAAACAAAACCATCTGTGAGAGGGGACCTTGTTTATCTTGGTTGAGGAATTATCCCAATATATTGACAATGCAGTCAGGTACCTCAATGTGTGAAGTTGTGCGTAGTAATAATGATGGGGGGAGGGGTGTTAGAGCAAAATATGTAAATGGATACTATTATTAAATTGATTATACTATTAACAAATTTTTTAAAAAATAAATTAAATACTTTCTTTTATTTTTTAACATATAATTAAGAAGGGGTCGATACCTTACTACTGAGTTAAAAAAAACTAGATAGGTCTGTATTGCATGAAAATTTTTTTATTTATATTGAGAGATGTATAAAATCTAGTAAATATTAGGGGCTTGTTAGAAGGCAGTAGTCAGGTAATATTTATATGAACATAAACTACCTTTAATTTAAAGAAAAATAAATCTCTCTAGGTTTTATTTTCTTGCTTATAGACACATCTATATTTGAGTTTCTTAAAAAGAAAGAAAAAAATGAAGAAATTAATCACTTAAGTTTTTAGTATTTTATTTTTATTTTTTCCTATACTGTGTAACTAGGAATGGGGAAGATGAGTTATGCTTACCTGATTCAATTGATCAAGATGCCAGAATTATATTTTGATGCTTGTTCATATGCTCCTTTATACTAAAATTTGCTTCACATTTTTTTCTCTTTTTTAAAGAAAGAATTTGTGAAGTGGCTTATGGAATACTGTGTATGGTTTGGAGTATTTAATATATTTATATTCATGTACACAATAATTTGTTCCCTGTTTTTCCCTTCATGTTTTTATGTGGATTTTATTATGTTTCAATTTTTATTGAAGTATCTGTATCGGTAATAGCAATAGACATTTAAAGTGATGATAACAACTACCAATAAGACCTAAAGTAATAATCTGGGAAAGCAATAATCTGTTCAGCTTAGTTTACATTTGTTGTATGCTTTATTTTAGTTCGTAATTACTTGTGATTTTTGAGGAGAGAAATGTATCTTTTTTTACAAGAAATGCAAGGAAATATTCCCTTGCATTCCTTATATAAAATTAATGTGGGATTAAATACCACATCTATCTATACTGATTAAATACAAATNTCTTTTCAGCCCTGAAGAAGCCATCACATAATGTGCGAAAGCTCGACAAATAACAACAATTTGACACGGTCCAACCCGGAAGAAGAACTGGTAAATATCATTTAAATAATTATTATTATTAATTATAATTTTAAGAAAATATTAATTTGAAGAGATAACTTCAAACATTATTTAAAGTTATCTGCTTCCATGTCTTATCTTAATGTTTCCAACTTTGCTTATTTCAAAATTACCTCAAGTCCTCAAGTCTTAACTTCTTTGCATTTCATTCTAGCGACTTGGAACTCTTATCAATTTGACTGAAGCAGATAGACAGCAGTTCTTCCTTGGAGGACTTGAAACATCGGGTAGTGATGGAAAATTTGCATATATATGGCAAGATGATGTTATGCAGGTAATTTTATTTTCCAAGGGAGTGAATAAAGTAATATAATTTCAAAAATGTATTTAACAGTTTAAATTTTACTTCAAAGTCAGGGTCCAATGTTACCATTATAAAATTATATAAAATATCCAACAAAAATAATTAATATGCTTTTTTAGTATAGATTTAAATTTATAATTTAAAACAAATAGCAACATGTACAACAGTTTTGTTTTACTTATATTGTAAAGCTTCTAGAAGTAGAAATAAAGTTACTTCTGTTGTAAAACCTTTTGGAAAAGCTATTATAACAAGTATTGTCAGACTGACAAACTTAATCAAAAATTGTTTTGTACAGAGATATTAGTAACTGAAATACTGATATTTCATACTGATGTTTACTAATCGAAATCAGTCTCCCTGCCCATCCCCATTTTTACCATTGACGCCACCTCTTCCTCTAAATAATCACCAGTAACCACTTTTATTAATGTAATCGTTGGAAACAGATATACGTATTATAGTTTTTTTGAGCACTAAAACTTAATTTTTTATTCAAACATGACAAATTCAAATTTGTAAAGTTCCGTATCAAATTTGAATTCATAGTTAGCCTTATAAATTTCATTATTTATAAAAATCATCTGCCCACCAATATGTAATTGGAGATAATTGGAACCTGACTTAACAAATGCCAGTAGTAAGCTACAGATGCTCTCTGCATGATTGGTTTGGAACAGATAGTTATTTAAATACTTCTGCATAAATTTTTTAATAGGCCATAAGAGTGGTATAATGAGATGATTTCCAATGCTTTTTTTATATATATATTTTTTTTCACTTGTTTTTGTAATTAGCATTTTACATTTCAAAACATTAAGCTGTAAGAGATCTTATTATAATTAGCAATTGTGTACCATGTTTTCAATGATTTTGCTTTTTCTTAGGTAATCTTTCATGTAGCTACTCTAATGCCTAATAAATCAAATGATCCCCAAGGAAATAGTAAGAAGAAACATATTGGCAATAATTATGTTTCTATAGTATATAATGACAGTGGTGAAGAATACAACTTTCAAACTGTCAAGGTAAGTAATGAATTTGTTTAATTAATTAACATAAATAAATTAAAATCTAATAATCTCAAGGGAGAGCATTCTTAAAATTGCTTTTTATGGGAAAACTCTTAGTCATAGTTAAATACTCAGAAAGATTTAGAGTGAGGAGCCTGCTTGAACTAGTTGAAATTAGTGGGGAATATTTACAAAAATATTCCTCACTACTTTTTTTTTTTTTTTTTTTTTTTTTTTTTTTTTTTTTTTTTTTTTTTTTTTTTTTTTTTGTTCATTCATTTCTAATATGACTCATCATCATTACAATAAAAATTAAATGTGTATTATAGTCTCCTATCTCTTTAGGTTTCCCTTTCTGGTTTTCACCCCCTTGACTTTTGGCCTGACTTATTTTTAATCTTGTCATTCTTCTTAGCTCATCCCCCTCCCACACCCTCTCCCTCTGTGCTTCACCTTCTTCCTTCAATGTGTATGGTTAGTGATTGTGGATGTAACTGTCTACCCTCATCACTTGGTAATTTAAAAATATGAATAGGTTACTTGGTTACTTTTGCATGTCTCAAGTCAATAAATTGATTTCATGTTAGAATATTTATAGGATATATTTCTATTAATTTATATTTCCAAGTTATATTAGCTTGTGTAAAAGTGTGTTGTGTATGTATTTTTTTTACATTGTAAGACCGAACCCAACAAAAATATTGAATAATAATATTTATGGTGAAAAAACTCTCCATTTGAACAAAAGTTTTTTAGCTTTTCTGAAGTATTTTTAAATATTTTCAGTAAGTTATTATTTTTTCTTTTCATATCTGATGATTTCCTTAGACACATTTTATTTGTAACTTAAAGCAATTTCTATTTATAGAGTACTTCAGAACATTTGGATAATCCAATGATATGAAAAGAGTTATGAAAGAATGACAGAGAAGGCAAAAGGCTCACATTAACAGAATATAAAAAAAAAGTTTGACATGAAGCATCAGAATTATTTTCTGTCAGAACTCCTCCCTGCCACCCCCCCCCTCTCCCGGCACCATCCGACAGGTCTCTTGATTTACTTTACTAAGAATTACAGCAAATCAATACCTCAATACAACTCAAATCATTACCTCTGGCTCAGTAGGACGCTCACAACTCCCTATGCCTGGTACTGAAGACATCCAGGGTGCCGGTCAGCTCCGGAGCCACGGAGGCCAGGTAGAAGCGTGGGTGAGAAGCCATTATCTGGGTAGAAATTCTTAGTTCAAATTAGTATGCAAGTGCAAAAGTAATCCTCATGATAGCCCCTACATTTTGTAAATGTTCTTTCACAGAGAGTCTAAGGCCACATAAGACTGATGGTGATCTGGCTTTAAGGTGTCTGTGGGTAAAATGATTAATCTCTTTCAGTTTATTCTCTAATTCTTGTCCTCAACACTTATTATGCCATTCACTTCTACTTCACATTCTATCTTTACTATAGGGATAAGACCTTTTGCAGAAATCCTATTGTATTGTATATCATTGGTGATTCTTTTACAAAATGGTATTCCAATATGTCAAGGAATAAATAAGATGGTAACGTTAGTTGAATATATTTTCCGTTTATTAATAAAAATTCAATGATAAGAGGATTTTCTGAAGATGGATTCCATGTCGCTAAAATAGCAGTTAATGTATCCGAGCATTTTATCATTTCATGAGAAACCTGTGCCATCATTCTAATCTCTTTATTATTATAGCTACCAATTCAGCTGTTAAATTAGAACTGTGAGAAAGAAGGGCAAATTTATGATTCTTATTTTCACAAATTTGGTAGCTGCACCTACATCTTTTTTATTCTTGGATTCGTCTCTTTTCACTGTCAGTGCCCCAACTAGTATTGCTAAGTACTCTTAGTAGATTTAAGGCTCTTTGACATTTAGGTTTGGTTTTCTTAGTGTTGGTAAGTCAAGAAAGCATGTGGTCAAAGCTACCCCTTAAATATTTTATTGAGTTTTTAATGACCATTTGCTGTTTGTTTCATTCAAATTGATTAAAGGAACAAAATATGGTCATTTTTTGCTGAATATGAGTCCTATAGTTTTTAGACAGATAATCTAAATCCCCTTGTGTCGTCATATTTCCCTTGCCTTCACATTAAATAAAAATGTCATCTGTCAGAAGTATGCTTTTAACAGCTTCATTAACGTAAGTTTGGATGCCCTCCAGTACAAAGCAGAATATAGGTATTGCTTCTTTACTGGTTTTATAATCTCTTTATTAATGTTGTGTATAATTTCATCTGTATTAGAAGTGATAATATTTATTTCAGATAGAGTGATCAGCTAGTTCCTGATATTTTTTCCAGTAAGCTTAGGATATTTTCTACTTAGGAATACCATATTATGTCTATTGTTCTAGAATTTCTATAGGGATAGGGAAGTGGTCACTAAAGTAACTTTAATCCAAAACTTACCCTTTTTTGCTTGGGAGAAATAGTCAGAGAAGCAACAGATATATCAATTGCAAAAAATGTCCTGAAACAAGTGCCGGTTTGAGAGAGATTGTTTAGTATGACAAGATTCAATGTTATTGGCCCACATTGCTGAGCTCCAATTAAAATCACTAATGATTAAAACCAGCTGTGAGAATTTTGTTATATGCTTAAGATCGTCACTGTTGACTGGGCCTCTGGTAGGAAGTTTAATATATATATATCAGGCAAGATAAGGGCCATGTCCACTTTCATGGTTTATATATTTTTTGTTCTGGCGAATACAATTTTGTACCGTGTTCACATTAGCCAAATAAGTTGACATTACAAAACCAAAATTTGTGAAGTACCTGTATTTATAACAGTTGTAACATTGTACAGGCAGCAAGTTGTACGGGCTGATCTTAACCCTAAGAAAGTCAAAAATAATGTATTCCTATGGTTTGGCATTTTCAAAAGTAATACTTGTCAGCAAGTATTTCTCACGTTTTTTTCTTCTATAATCATTTTAAATATTCTATAAACCTTTGAACACTCTGTTAGACTGATTCTCTTTGAATTTATTTTTCAGTACAATTTGAAAGTTTGAAACAATTAATAATTCCTTTGGATAATTTTAATATTATTTTGTTTTTTTGTTACAGAAACTGAAAAAGTAGTATTCTAAAATTTGTAAAACATAAACCACTAAGCTATAGATAATATTATTATAAAATCAAAAAATAAAGTTACAGCTAATAAAATTACATAATTATTTGTTATGCAATTATGTTTGTTTCAGGCCCAATTTAACTATGCAGTGGTAGTAATAGAACCTTTAGACCTTGGTACGAATCAAGTGATAGTGAAAGCAAAAGAAGAGCTTCACCAACATATCTGCCACACTGAGTACAAGGTGGTCTCTGACGAAAGTGTACCAATCCTTGCCAGGCAGCTTGCTGTTCATTCTAATGTAAGGAACTATTATTTTAAGTTGATAAAGTTAACTTCACTACTTATAGAGTTAAATCTTATAAAACATCTGGTTTTTTAGAGATTTTATAAACAACATTGGTTCTGATGTTCACGTAGGCTTCCATGGTCGTCAGATGTATTTACAGTTTCTTCTTCCGGGTTGGACCGTGTCATGACATGGTCCAACCCGGAAGAAGAAACTGTAAAAACATTGTTTCTGTTAGAAAGGGGGATGGGGTCTTTAAGGAGGCTGTAAATGTATTTTCGTTTGTTGTTAGTGGTAAAAATAAGCTTAAGGTAGGAAAAGTTTTTCTAAGGGATTTCTTAATATTTGCAGAAAGTTTTGGAAAATACTGGAGAGAACGGAAAATGAGGTCTTTATTTTGGGGGAGAGGTATAGTTTGAAAAGTGGAAAAAAAATAATTCCTTATTATGAGTTTTTTAATGGTGTGAGAAGGGAAACCATTAGAGAGGAGGATGTCTGTCACACGTTTAATAGTTTTGCTATGGAATGTCTTGTCAGGAAGTGTGTGTTATCTGTTGATTAGATTTTGGCCACATTTATTTTTTGATGATGAGGGTGAGATTAGTGAGTTAAAGTGGAGGAGTCAACCTGAGTAAGTGTGCTTGATGTACCAATCAATGGGGATAGAGCCATTAGTGTTACGGGTGTCAAGGAATGTGAATTAATAATCAGACTCAATTTCAATTTTTGGAAGGCCATAACATCTAGGTGCTTGGGAATTATATGAAATGAGTTTATAATATTTATCAATGTGTGTTGCGTCACGTAGTTTTAAATCTGATTATTAAATTTTGTGATGTGCTGATATGGGGTCTCTGCATTTTTTTGTCCATAATAACCATTTTATTGCCTTTATCGGCTCTGGTTATTATGATATTGCTATTGTGGTTTTTTTAGAAATTTACGGGTTGTCTTTAGATCAGGAAAATTCGGAGGAGAGGAGGGAGTTTATCATCAGGTTTATAGGAGTGTATGTGATTAGTTATGATGTTACTAACTCTAAAACGTGACAATTCCCTCTCTTCTTCACTAACAGAGTGATGGGAGTCTCTATAAATGGATTACAAATCAACTATTAATTGTAACTATTAGTACAAACTTATTCTATTTTTATTTTCTAGCTGGCTTCAACAATTTCATGTAAGCTAAATGCAGAAATGAGAGAGCCGTACGCCTCTAATTGGCTGGAAAGACTAAGACAGATCAAAAGGATCAGGAACAAAGCACTGCTGGAAATGCAAGCCACTGAAGACAAACAACAACAAGCCAAAATTTTTAGACGTCTTATCATCGATGATTTCACTGAGTACACATAAAACTGAATCTTTCTAATTCAGATAAGTTTGCAATTCCATGAGATTGGCTGAATTAATCATACATCCATTACTTGTTTAAATCTTATTATGTATACTTCCTTAATTTAAAAAAGGTCTTTGTTTTAAGCTTTTAAGTGGCCAAAAAATGTGTTATTCTAATCGTTGCCCTCATGTATTAACTTATCGAGATTATCTTTTATTTTGCATGAAGTTCTTGTATTCCTGAGAATTGTATATTAATTAATTAAAGAAATATTTCTTCTTTCATTGTTTAGGACTGTACAATACAATTCACATTTATATAAGCAAATATTTTCATTCTTTTTTTCCCTATAGTTATAAAAAAATAAAAAACAACTGTGGGTGAAATTAATTATTAAGAATTAGTTATTCTTGCATTGACTATTGTTTATTAAACATTTTATAATTCTATATATATTGTATATAAATCTAGTTATTCTGTACAGAAAAAACAACAGCCAAGGCATTTTTTTTCTTTTTCTTTTTTAGTTATCATTTATGTATGAAGAATAATCTGGGTCTAGTTGGTAGTCACCCACAATAAATAAACTTGCTGAAGTTTTAGCCCAAATGAAGACTGAAATTTCCAAAGAACAAATAATTTTTTATTGTCAATCCTGATATTTATATTAATTTAAAGTTCATTGCTATTGATTGTTTTTTTTTTTGTTTTTTTTAATAGAAGACCTTATTTTTATTTTTTGAAAGGGAGAAATTACAGAAAAAGCTTTTCATTCTTTTTTTTCATATTTTCTGACCATTACTCAGATTATATCTAATGTATATACCCTTATTAATAATTATCAATTTAACTTACGTGATGAATATATCTTGTTGTGTTATTTCAAATTTTTTGAAAGCCTATTTAAGTGTAAGTTTCTAACAATTATACTTTATTAGTATTTAGTTATTAATGTATTAAATGACCATTTTTATGAAAAGAAAAAGAATTTCATGTCTTTAATGTATCAAATGAGCAAAATTTTATGTATTATAATTATTATGTCAGATTTTCAGTAGTTATTTTTAAATTTGTTACTCTGAAAAGAAAAATAATTTTGCTTCTGAGAAAGCTACTTTTATTATCTTTCCAAATTTTATTATTTGGAAATAAAATAAAATTATAGTTGTTTCATTAATTATTATTATCATAAACAACTGACAATCTTATTTATCACTTTTATTTTAAATATGGTAATTGCAGTCATATCTTACAAACATCATGTAATATTCATTTACGTTGAGTAAACCTTTTAGCAGGTACTTAATGCATGAGGAAGCCATGGTATTAAATTGTTTCCAAATATTTCCAAGCAAAATACAGGTGCCTCCTATTATTAAAACAATAGACAGCATACTTTTTCATGTACTTGTGATATTTTTCTGTAGGTGATGATTGGATGCCAACCTTAATTGATCTCACTCTGGTAGTATGCATTTCCTACAGGATATTAGTAAATGGTAAACAAAATATATTGTAGAAGCAAGTTTCTTTATGAAATCATAGAGCTCATTGGTGGTCTGAATTTGAAGATATGAATCCTGCTATTATAAACGTTTTTAACATATATTTTTTGAAATAATAATTTCAACTCGAATTTTGCCAAACATTATATTTTTCCCCCCTTCAAGCAATTATTTTAAATTGTTTTGGCTTAATTAACCTTTTTATTCCTAATATGAATTTTAATTTTTTTTAAATTTTATTTATTAAATGTAGGCTCAAATAAATTATTGGTGGAATAAATTTCAGCCAAATTTATTTTCATTGTAATCCTCATTATTTGTTTTTCATTACTGTAAGTACAGTACAAATGACTGATTTAAAAATATTGACTGTATTTCATTTCTCTTATTCTATTTTATGGAAATATATATTTTATACAAAGGTAATTGATCTTTAATTGTTCTAGATGAGGTCAAATCAGAACATGTATATTTATTAATTTTTGATCAGATAAAATACAAAAGTTGCTGAGTAGCATAATGCATGTTACAGTATTTTTTGTTACCTGGTATGTTATTAAATATGTAATATATTGTTCTTTGAAATGAGATTAGTTATGATTTTAATGTTTAAAAAATACTATTGGATATTTTTTGTTATGAATTAGTAAATACAAATTTATTGAAATTTAACAAATTTGCATTCCTTTAAATATCACCTGATCTCATGAAACCAGGTATAAAAGTTATACAAATGCACTTCCACCCTTCCTCATTTATGTCTAGAAAAAAAAGTTTCCGTAGAGTCCATAGGTGTTCAGAAGAGAGCAAGTGTAAACTAAGTGAATTCTTTGGCAACTAAATGACAAATATTTATATTTATATCTTTAAGTTAAGTTAATTCCTCTCAATTTTTAGATTTCTAAAAATAAATAATATTTCAATGAATATTTATGTAAATGTCCTTTGCGGAATTTATTTAAAATATTTCTATTTAATTGACCTAATTATCCAATTTTAATTATTAATATATATTTATTTAATAAAGAAAAAATGATGTTGAAACTACATACTATCTATTTCATGAGGTCAATATGACAGCCCATAACTGATTGTCTATTTAATTTTTATTAATAGTCAACTGACCTTCCTGCCAATAAAAAGTATTTTTCAAGGGCTCATTAAAATGTATTCGGGGGAAAAAAAGTATGAGCTATGGATAGATTTTCAACCCAAGTGTTACATTAATTTTAATGTTAATTAACTGTGGAGCTACGCTGTGTTTAAATTAAAATTATGCCAACTGAAACTTAAGAAAATTTTCAATAAAGTATCTGGTTTCAGGTTAACCTCCATCAACTAAACATTTTGGAATGATTCTAGTTCTAATTGTGTTTATTTGTATTGAAATAGGATACTTCAGTCTCCATAGGTGAAAAAACAATTCTTGTGAATACACATTCTAAATGGTCCAAATTTCTCATGATCATTTTCTTTTCAGACATAATATTCATTTAATTTAAAATAAATATAACATGGGATATATATGATATTCATTTTACAATTATTTTTATGGTCCTATAAAAAGTAAGGCCATTAACTCTCATCTGACATAGAAGTTAGACCAATTGGAAAAATGGTTCTTACATTAGCTATTTTTTTATTTTTAGGTATAGATATTATTATCTGTTAGGTATAGTTGTTTATTAAGTTATATATGCATATATATAT
>KZ807947.1:308681-322188 GCA_000696205.2 Oncopeltus fasciatus
TAATTTTGCTTATTTATACTAATTTTGATTATTATTTTAATATATTTTATAGAAAATCACCAATCAATAGATTAAAAATATCTAAATCTATTACATTAAAAATTGTGAATAATAAATAGTTTTCAATTGATAATGGAAAGAATGATAATGGGGCAAGATAATAAATTTGAAAAATTATCAATATTTTAGTAATTATTAGCATTATGAAAAATATTAAAAAACGTTAGATAGTAAAATTATATTTCTGATCGTTTTAAAAACCGTTTCGAGTATAAAGGAAGGCATTTAAAAATTTGACTAGGTGAGTGTAGAGCTCTTCACCTGTTCGCCTTGACATACCTTTCTTGCCTCATTTTGGCTTTTAAGTGACATGGAAATTAGTACATGTTACGCTGTTCCTGCGAGCTGTCGATGTTGTGTCTACATGAACGTACTTTTTTTTCCCTCTTCAGTTTCTTCTTCATCATCAGCGCCATCCTCGGATGTGCACGACTCTTCTCGTGGGGCCGTTCCTCTCCCCCCTGTTCTGCATGCAGGGAATGTCCCTGCAGATCGGGGCACCCCCGTGCATCTCATCAGCGGATCAGGGGGGCGCAGGTTGGCTTGGGGGACAGCCACACACCTTTGTCTCAACGGGAACACAGCGTCCAATGTTTTTTACCCCCGCCTCTTGATAATGAGTTTTTTTCTTTTTTCTCTTGTCTTCTTACGTCTCCACAGTCATTCTCACGGCAGCGCTCCTCCAAGCTTTTTTTCTTGGGCATTTTTTTTTTAATTATTAAAAAAAAAAAAGAAGGAGAAGAATGTATTATACAACTCGAAACAACGTTCATTTAAATAATAGAAGAATTGTACATCGACTCAACATGACATAAAAAGATGTGCTGCTTTATCTGAGCTAAATTAAAAATATTTAATCTTATTTATAAATATTAACTTAGTTCTATTAAACAAAACTATTATATATATAAATTATCCATAGAAGTCTTCATTCTGCATAATATCCTTCTACAGGTAACCATAACATTCTTGGTTAGTAATCGGAACCAGTTTAGTTTGTTATTTCATAAACAATGAAACAAAAAATTTTAAAAAATAGACTAACTGAATGTTATGTTGGTCCTATGATGCAATTAGAAAAAATATCTCTGATGTTCAATAATTTTATGTTGGCTTTCTTAATAACCTGCAATGTTGGCATATATAAATAAGAAAATAACCCAATATTTTTGTTTATTATGCTCATATATATAAATATATGTGTGTGTGTGTGTGTATTGAAGTGGGAAGGGTTGAGAAAGACCATTTAGGAAAAATGTCAACAGATCTTTTCCGATTTTACAATAGAGAAACGCTAAAAATATTGGTTTTTTCAATAGGTAATTTCAATGACGGTTTTTAAAAAATTAGAACAATGACTATTTTAAGTGTTAAGCAAGCCTTCTTATTTTTAAAATATTCTGTGTTTATACATGTCATTGAAAACACTTGAATACATTAATTTTGGTCGGAATCAAACGTGAGAAAGGGTGATTTAGAGTGAGACCAAAATTTATAATCGTTTTATCTTCGTTATTATTTGAATTAATTCATGAGAGGGAACAGAATAAAAAAATCTATCCGTCCTCGCCAGGAATCGAACCTGGATCTCTTGCTATCCGGGCCTCGCGTGCTGACCTTTACACCACAAGGACAGGCTAGATATCTCACTCTATTCCCTCTTCATTAGCGAGAGCCTAACTTACGAGAAAGACGAGAAATNACAAAATGCATGACAATGTCAGCTACTTCGAGTTTAAGACGAATTTCTCGTCTTTCTCGTAAGTTAGGCTCTCGCTAATGAAGAGGGAATAGAGTGAGATAACTAGCCTGTCCTTGTGGTGTAATGGTCAGCACGCGAGGCCCGGATAGCAAGAGATCCAGGTTCGATTCCTGGCGAGGACAGATAGTTTTTTATTTTCTGTTCCCTCTCATTAATTATTTATAATTTACGTGGGATAAATAAAACCACAAATAAAAATATTTAAAAGTTATTATTTGAGTTGCCAAGAAGTTGAAAGAAAACAATAGTTTTTTAAAAATGTGATTTCTAACGTTTAAGTTCAACACCATTTTTTTTTAAAGTACTTAATAAGAAAAAAATGTATGAATTTAACTATGATGTGTGATTGCTTCCTCCTGCAAGTGAAGAGCAAACGTTTTTTTACACTCATTCTTCTCTCCTACCTTCAAATTTCCTAATTTATTCTTATTTATATTCATTTTCAGTGAAACTTGGGAAAGTCCCTTTTTATAAATTAAGTTCCTTAAAGCTTAAGACTTGGCGAAATTTGGCGAAAACAATTCTTTCAGAAAGCACGAGTACCTTTATTATGGATGCAGAACTGTGGTCTAGTAGTTAGGGCACTGGATTCTTGAGCCAAACGTCCCTGGTACAAAACTCAAAGTATGCAGTTAATAATCCTTTATTTATGTGCTTCTGTTTGTAGTGACCCAGAGGATTCCTTGTATGGCACTGCTGAAATACCCAGGCGGCCAGATCGGTGTACTGATCACACACCTTCTCCAGTGTTTCGTGGGTCGTCCATGAACACATCCATAACGTATGTTTCACCTCTGGGCCACTTTGACTTATAGTGGGGCCTTTATTTAATTTTTTTAAAATATTCATAACAGAAAGATATTGACTATTAATGTTCAAATGGAGAGTTTTTTTCTACCGTAGATATTATTAGATGTTTTTTGTAGGGGTTCGGTCAAGGTAGATCCAAAAAAATACAAATTTAAAAAAAAATGTGTTTTATTTAAAATTATCTACCAACGTTTCGGCTTACATTGTAAGCCATCCTCAGGGCTAACATAAAGGCGGGAGGGGACGTTGTGTCACCGAGATACCATTTTCATGACTGGCACAACGTTCCCTCTCGCCTTTATGATAGCCCTGAAGACCCTGATGACGTAAACCGAAACGTTGGCAGATAATTTTAAATAATACACATTTTTTGAAATTTTAATTTTTTGGATCTACTTTGACCGAAACCCAACAAAAAAAGATCTAATAAAATTGATAATTAATTCTTCAAATAATAATTAATTAATTAAATTAATTTTTCAGAACTATATTTCCATTAGCAAGCAAGGGCATACACTAAAAACATGACAAACTTAACATCCTCCTATGGTTAACATTTTCAAAAAACGAGCGAGTGTGTGTGTGTGAGTTTGTATGTAATTATTATTATTATTATAAAACACAAATTAAATAGAAACTGTTCAAATTTTTGTTGTATAATAATTAATNAAATAATATATATATATATATATTTAAGAATTAACAGGGATAGATGAGCGCCATCCTTCAACTCATCCCTCCAGATCGGTCAAATGCCATCCTCAGAGGCAATCGCTTCTACCATATTTGTTCTTGGGTATTTATGTTCATCCAAGTAGTTCATTCTCCTTAATGTAAGACGGGACATCTGCTTAGTTTACACATCCCCTGCGTGCTTATCTGTTTCTATCTATTTCTTATCGGGGAATGGAAAACATTAGGAGTACACGGGATCGGGAGCTCAAATAGAGAGCTATACGACTCGTGGACTGTGGCGCTGAGAAATTCGCTCAGTTCACGCATCCCCCCCGCGAATCAGTACTTAGGTAGTACTTGGTACGGCAGCAGCTGACCGACCTAGGGCCGCTGTGTTGACTCAGCCCAGATGTATGAGATCCCAAGTCAAATACAGAACCGAGAGGCGGGGGTGGGGGCATAGATGCCATGGTCTAAGGCAGCCAACGCAACCATATTGATTTTTCTTAGGTCTTTCTTTTTCTTTTTAGTTCTTTCTCCACCCCCTATATTTTTACTTTTTACAGTTCTTTTCCTTATACAATTTTTTTTTATTACCAAACCCTTTTTCATTTACTTTATTTTCATTTTTTTTTAAGCTCCCGGTGGATGTAGGAGAGGGTTGGTTAGCTATAAGTTGAAAAAACAAGATTAAGAGGGACGATGTTGGGAGAACCATTTTTCTCTCTCTTTTTTTTCTCTCTCTCTCGCAAATCTTCATTTTATTTATTGTTCTTTTTTTTTTTTTCGTTCTTAATTATTTTATGTATGAAATGTATTGTTTTCTCGATGACTTTCTTCTTAATCATATTAAAAAAGATTGATATTTTGAAGTATAAAAAGCTTAAGAATTAATATATATTTTATTTATTGGGCCACACTTTCACTTAAGCAACCTTCTAGTATAAGTTCATAGATTTTTCATAGAATTAACTGTATATTATTGAATAATAATATTTACTAAAGTACTGGTTCTAAAGTACTGGTTCTAAAGTACTGGTTCTAAAGTAAATGCGCTTTTGCAAACTACATCAGTTCGAAGATGAGAATTTCTTCTACTTTCTTTGGCCATAACTAAAATTAAGAAGACGTAGGAGAAAGGGGATGAAAAAAAAAAAAAAAAATCTTTGTCGAGCTCTTCTCGACGATCAATAATCTTTTCTAGAAAAACACAACTTGAAAGGTGGAGAGAAAAAATTGGGGCAGATTCCGCCAGAAAAAGCCTTCAAGGGAGGCGAGCCAACTCTAAGTAGTGCTTTGAAGGAACAAAAAATAAGTATAAGACGGGGAGGGTCCAGGATATATAGGGGTTGGGGTGGTTTCAAGTAATTCAGAAAAGCAAAAAGATCCTGCCGAGTAGAACTTGGCGAAGGGGCGAAAGGAGTAGTTTAGGAAAATAGATCGGTCCTGGGTCCGAAGCAAAAATAAATATTTACAAATAAAGATAGTGATGAACAAACAGTATGTCTGTCTTCTTTGGACTTTAGAGATCGGAGAGCAGATTACCTTCGATATTGATTGGTTTTTAACTAATTTTGCCCACAAATTTTTCAAGTAGAAAATAAATAGAAAAGCTACTGAATTTTACTTTTAATTCGTATAAACAAATTTAACTTGATTGATCTCGTATAGATGTCGCCTTGCCTGTCCTGGCATCGTGTTGGCACATAGAGATATACTGAAGAAGCCTTGTTACAAGAGTTCCCTCATTGCTGCACTGTTAGCTTTGTACACATTCCCACGAATCAATGATAAGCTTTCATCAAAGTGGCAAATCAAGTCCACAGAAGGACGCTTTGATATGGACTTTATTTTAGCAAGTTTTCCTCGAGAACATTACAGTGTCATTGTTCCCATGAAAACTTTGTTCAAATCGTAACCGATCCTAGTTTTAAAAAATCTCAAAGTACGACTCGTGCAAACGTTTGTGTGTGTGTATTACTTAACAATTAATTAATTACTTATTTAATTATATTTTGACACTCTAAAACCAGTTATCAGAAAATAAATAAACAGTATTAAAAAATCAAGCTTTTCCTTTCCAACTGTTTGAGTTCAAGGTTTATAATGTTTCATAAAATATCCACTTAAAATCCTTTTCTTTTTTTTTTTTTTCTACGAATAGTAAAGAATGTAGCGAATAGGATTGGTCTCTATTTATTCCATAGAAACAAAACTTAATAAATCTGTTTATACAAACCATTGATTGAGTTTTTTTCTAGCAATAAATTGTTAATATATTTTTGACATTTTAGAAACCATAGTGGTACAAAATATAGTTATCTATTTATATAAATGAAATTCTTTTTATAACATTTCTGCCAAAAATGCGTATTAAATCCGATTTAAAAGAATGTTTCAATGAAGATTAAGCTCATGCCTACCGGATAGTCTGGAGCCAGCCTCAACGACCTTAAATGCTCCTTCACACTAGTGATTAGATGTCAGTCATTTCCTCTCACCGAGACGTGGATAATCTGTTTAGTTTTTGCAGCTCCTCCGTGTTCTTCACACACACACACACACACACACACACACACACACGCGCGCGCGCGCGACATAACGTGAGTGTAAATATACACACGCACACTGTTACGATGCGTGAATCCTGTATATGTTAGTGTGTAAATAATGTAAGCGCATACTTATAACAATATAAAATATGTAAGGGTGTTTTTCAAATACAGTTCTTTTTTTTTTTAAGTTTTTATTTGCATTGCGCTTTTGTGATTTTTATTGTCTAAGCTCAGTCACAATTACAATATTACATACAATTATTTTCTTATTACATTATTAGTAATAGTAATAATGATTATTATAATATAAAGTAGTGCTTTGAAGGAACAAAAAATAAGTATAAGACGGGGAGGGTCCAGGATATATAGGGGTTGGGGTGGTTTCAAGTAATTCANTTAAGCAACCTTCTAGTATAAGTTCATAGATTTTTCATAGAATTAACTGTATATTATTGAATAATAATATTTACTTTAAAATATTTATTATAAAATGTCAAATTTTTTTATATCAAAATTCTAGAAGAAATATATTAGCTAAATTATATTTCTTAACTCTATGTAACATATGTCCTCTACAACGAAAAGCCGTATCTTTTGAAAAGACTATATTTTATTAAATGTATTATATTTATTAAATGGCGCACTATGGTAATGCTTAATATTTGTTCATAACAAAAGTCATTCAGATAGTTAACAAATTAGTTTCCTCTGATTTAATAAAATAAACTGTGAATACTTGGGAAACAAGAAATATGTTATTGCTAAATAATTAATAGGTATATGCTAGTTCAGAATTT
The DNA here is from genome assembly GCA_000696205.2 of Oncopeltus fasciatus. Classification (NCBI taxonomy): domain Eukaryota; kingdom Metazoa; phylum Arthropoda; class Insecta; order Hemiptera; family Lygaeidae; genus Oncopeltus; species Oncopeltus fasciatus. The sequence goes on from KZ807947.1 coordinate 315,341, forward strand.
ATTATTTTCTGACTGTATGATAAATACAGTCAGAAAAAGATTAAATGATGGAGTAATAAATGAATAAATGTGGAGATATTAAATACAGTTTATTTCTAAGAATTATTTCTTTTGAGCCATTTAACTTCATAGTAGATTCCTGGGTTTGATTTTCTTACACAAATAACTCTATAAATAGCACTATCAAAGAAAAAAATACCACAAAAAAACAACAAAAAAAAACTTGAAGGTGAACTCGGTTATTAACTGTTTTCTTATTTTTATAGTTTATATTATCTTAAAGTAGATTATAATTGAAATTCTATATAAAACAGCTGCGAATACATGATGTGTGTATATGTGAGTTTAGGTGCGCTTGTGTGTGAGTGTGTACACGCGCTCGTGTGTGAGTGTGTGCGCGCTTGTCTGACTTATAAACACTAAAGTGTAAAAAACTTTTTCTATAAGTATGTTATTATTTGAACCTACACACTCACACACATGAATATATTTCCCTTAAGCTCTATATTGTTCTGTTTTTCTTTTAAATAATTTTCCGAATTTCGGGCTCATCAAATTTAATACTGATTTTGACAATAATACCGTTCATATAAATTATTTTAAATATTTGAAAAATTCTAGTGAATATTAATGTTACGAGCTTGCAGCAATGAACGTAACAAATTCGAACTGGAATTGTTCTAATACATGTTGATAGATAGGTAGATAAACTGTCATTAAAAAAAAAAAAAAAAAAAAAAAAAAAAAAAGAAGAGTATGGGACACTTCTTAATTATTTCTGAAAAACATCCAGTCTACTGGTTTAGAACACCATTTCGAACTTTTTGAACATAAGTTAATAGACTTTTGATGTCCATATTTTTGTCANTAAGTATACAATAAAAGCAAATTAATATACAAAACTTTTTTTTTGTTTATTTATAAATGCCGTTTTCTTTACTGGTCGTAGTCATGAAGTATGGAAAAATCCTATATCTCGGTTGGCAATACATATTTTTTTTCATATTATTTTATGGAGAGATGGGTAGAAGGAGGTCACCTAGCCGTTTCCGGCCGATTGTAAGCGACCTGCTACTATCAGGATGGGTAATGCTGGATTGGTTTCGGCCTAAGGGATTAGGATATGAGGAAAGGTCAGAGTGAATTTTAGTAAATCTTGAAGATGTATTTCTAAGGAATCGGATTTCTATGTAAATTGTGGAGTATGTTTATGTTTTTGGATTGGCGTGAATAAATTCTTTCAGAAATATTTTGAATGGTTATACTTCCTTCTAACAGGTCAACTTCGATCACAGTTATGCCTGATTTTCAACTTAGAGGCCTATAAAGTTTTCCAGATCTCTGCTTTAGTTCCAGTTATTTTCATTTTGCTTTTAAATTCAATGTAATGCCACATCATCCGCAAAGGTTGAGGGTATTAGAGTCTATCGGGAGTGTAAAGTATATGAAAGATGGGCCCGAACACACATCCCTGCGTATATTATTACTCAAGCTTCCGCCTGTTAATATTCGGAGTAACCTTACCTTAACCAAACCCTAAAGAATCACTGACTTAAGTATAAGCTGAAGGTTACTTTGGAGGATGGATTCTAATTTGAAAAATAGTTCATGGTGCCAGATCCTGTCAAATGCCTATGACACAATGTGAAATGTGTGACATGTAATCCGCTACACTCATAGGACATATTTTCAATAAAGTTTCATAGCTTTAAACTGAAATATTAAACCCAATGCAACTTAAAAAAATTTTTTACTTACACTCTTAGCAGTTTAGCTAACTCTTACATTTTACTTTTAAAAGCGATATGCCAAATTTGATTAAGAAAACCAACTAATTGCAACTTCTAGGCCGTAAAACGTACTAGACAGGTAAACTCCCCGCTACTAATTATTCAATTTTAGCTATGTAACTCCTTAAATATATATTTTATCGATAAAACAAAGTCTGTTGTTAAGTTTCATTACTCAAAAATAAATATTACGCACAGTACATAAATATAAATAAAAAAAAATTGTAGGTTATCCCCCAAACCTATTGCTGCGATTTAGCTGAATAACGGACTTAGCCTTTCGTTTTGGATTTTAATGCTCTATGCCAAGTTTCATTAAAAAAACTGAATACTGTGGCCAGTAGACCGTTGGCAGACAAACACTACACATTGGTCTCTAATCTGGTGAAAATATCGAATGCATTTTCAAAATATCTGTCATAAGAACTATCTTAAAAGCACTTTCCTTCGGTATTTGCTAAAAGCAAACCTTTTTTTTTTTTTTTTTTTTTAATTTATTGGTGACTTATGTTAATCATTGTGATGTATATGAGTAGAAAAGAAAAATTTAAATGTCCACGTGAGACGGGAGACCTGAGTCACTTTGTAGAAATTACCTTAGTTCATGAAATTAATGAAAATTTTACCAATTGAATTGAACGGATGCATCCTACATATATCTTGTATAGACTTATCCAAGTCAAAGATATCCCGACGTTGTAGCATGTGATTCTTAGAGATGAAGAAAGGATATTGTCTTCCTGTTTTGAGCTTGATCCTCCGAACCGGTTCTAAGCGTCAACCCCTGGGGCATGTCACACTGATCCCAGCTCGCTTAAGAGGAAGAGCCTCGTACATAAGTACGACTTTGACAAGTCTGAAGGATGACGCATGGAAACCGGTCGTAGGAAGGCAATACCTTCAATTCCTAAGATGTTAATTGAATTATTTTCTTACCTTTTTATCCATCCGTTATCTTTTTTTATTTATTTTATTGTATCCTGCTGTGCATGATGGTAAGCATCATATCAGTGGTTATTTTATTTTAGTATTAATTTTTTTTTTTTAATCGCCTTCAAACTTACACTAGATCATGAAGTTGAGTCTGTCTACAGCCAACCACTTTATGTTTAAACATCCTTGGCACTGGGCGGGATTTTATTTCTTAATATAAGCAAGCTCAGGAAATGGTGGTGTTTGCAGAGTACAAGAATGTAGAAGTAGAAGAGAACACGGACTCATATAAGACGATACCCCAATTTGTAACTTTCAAAGCACATTTTTCATGTTCGTATTCGTGCTGACACCTTAGAAATTGAAACTCCGAACCTGCCTTTACGGTAATACGTGACGTCAGTTTGAATACGACATGAGTGAGGATGAGAAATATTTCGATAAGATTACAATAGGGACTGCAATACCATTCCGTTTGCTCAATAGTACTGCAACATATGTATACTGTACAGTATTATTTGCATCACTACATTTCTCTCTCACTCCCTCAGTCATTCGCTCCCTCTCCCTCCTTTCACACTCCCTCTCTTTCTAAAGTTACCTATCTGCAGAAAGGAGATAGATTCAGGAATGTATACTATCTTCCTACATGCAGACTGATGAATTGATTGCCTTTGAAAGCTCGAGCGTCGTTAATTTATAGTCATTTTCTGACGACCAACTACAAAATTTTAATGATTTGTTAAAAACCTGGGGTTGTATCAGGAACTGTTTATGAGATATATGACAATTTATATATAATATGGTATAGCACTAATATACTTTCTTTTTTTTTTTAGAGGATGTGGGATGTGTCCTCCTGGGTGTCGGTCACAGAAGTAAAAAATCTAGGCTAAAATGGTGACAGCTTCGGAATATTTAATTCCTTCTTCATGGCCTACATTCCAACAGAAAATGCCTTTATGTAAAATACCAGTCATATAGTTACAATATAAATAATTATTTATAATACAATATAATTTTTTTTTAATAAACATTCATATTGTAACTTTATGACTGGTCTTTTATCTAGTGAATTTTCTGTTGTAGTGTAGGCTCTGAAGAAGGAATTAAATATTCCGAAACTGTAGACATTTTAGTCTAGATTTTTTTACTCCTGTGACTGATACATCCCAAATACCTTTGTTAACCACGGTCAGTTTTCTTCTTAATGTCATTATTACGATTATTACTATGTTTGCTACTGTATATTTTTGTTCATTTTCCTCACTTTTGTTTTCCTTTTCCAATTTGATCAGAGATAATAAGTTTATTTTTTATGTATATAGTCAGTAAGTTTGGAAATGTCGGTAAGAGAGGCTTTATATACTACGAAAATAAATAAATCATAAATCGAATTTCTTCCCTCCCCCACCCCGCTCATACTCTCAGTCTCTCTCTTTCTCTCTCCCTCTCTCCTTCTCTCTCACCTCCGCCCCCCTCCTTCCATCACTCTCACTCTCTCTCACCCCCACCTTCTCTCCTTCCCTCTCTTATCTAGACAAACATACGTCGACTGCTTCCTAACTAAGTTCATGTTTCAAACTTTATTGTAGGCACTAAAAAAAAAAAACTTTTTTTTTTCATTTTAATCTTACAAGATCTTACAAATTTTAGCAGTTTTATCCCAACTAAACCTTGGTTCCATGCCACACACACACACACACATACACTTCTCCACCTCCCGCCCATTCCCACAGGCTCCATTCTTCCACTACTCGCCCACACTCTCTCGTGTAGCGTTAGACACACGCAGTCATGGCAGCACTCGCTGTATACGCAAGGATGTGTGTCCAAGTTGCCTTGAGAACAAAAACAAGCCTAGAACTCATTACCTTCACCGGGCATAGGAAACACTACCGTAAAATTATTCTCCAGCAAACCGCAAAATGTTTTGAAAAAGTAAAGAGGCGTGGGCAGAAGGAAAAGAGAGAGGGAAAAAAAAAGAAATACAAAAAAAAAAAAAAAAGAAGGCGGTTGGAGGGGGAAAAAATAAATGAGAGTTGGAGAAATGAAAAAATACAGTGTAATTACAGGCCGTCATTTTTTCTAAAGCTTAAGTTAGTGGAACGGCTACCGGTCTTATATGTGTCAGGGAAAAAATTGTTAACAAAAGGGTTCTAAGATAATTCTCTTATTTATCGCGACTCGTTCCGCTTCGTGTTTATTTTCTATAATTATCTTTGTTATTGTTCGTAATTATTTTTATTGCTCTGCTGGTTTTTTTTTGTCTTAAGTTAGGCTAAGTTTTTGTGCAAAAGAGAATAACAAACTTAAAATCTAAATAGGCTAAATTAATTTATATTTTTGTTTATTTTAGAGTAGTTCAATCAATAAAAAAAATTGCGCACTTTTATTATTTACATGCACTTTTAAAATGGAATTTGTTTTTGGATTTTGACGAACGCTCCTCCCAAGTAATAATTCGATACTCAATTTGGGGGAGTCATGCAATAGATCGAATTCTTCAGAACAGCAATTATTAAATACTTTTAAATGGAGAGTTTTTTGACCGTAGATATTATTATTAGATGTTTTTTGTTGGGGTTCGGTCAAGGTAGATCCAAAATAATACAAATTTTTTTAAAAAATTATCTGCTGACGTTTAGGCTTACATTGTAAGCCATCTTCATGATAGCCCGGCAGATAATTTAAAAAAAATAAACCTTTTTTTTTAAATTTGTATTTTTTTTTTAACAACCTCGACCGAACCCCAGCAAAAAACATCTAATAATTAAATACTTTTATTTAACAGATTTATATTTAAGTTTAAAAAAAATCTCTTCATTCTGAAAGTCTGTATGATAAAATGTAGATTATTTAAATTTTGTAAAAACATTTTTAGCTTCCAATCTTCCAGAAAATTTAAGAACCAGAATACAAAGCTGCGTAAAATACTCTAATTCCTCAACATTGTAGTTGATGAGTATTTTTAAATGAGTTTTCCATCTAATATAATCTCCTAAACTTTTAGAATATTTATTTTATTTATTTATTTATTTTATCAACAGATAAATCTTGGTTTTGTTTAATTGTTCTTATATTATATATAATTATATTATAGCCACTGCAGGGAAAATCCACTTTGACATTTCAGGCAATCGCCCATACCTATTTGTCCGATATCGTTCAAAAACAAGCTTAAATTTACAATCTTTCGATTTGCACTTAAAAGCGATATGTCATATACCAAAGAAAATAACTAATTGTATTTGTAGGTAAATAGTTGAATTTTAAGAGGAGAGTATTGTCAGAGATTCGGTCATGGGAGCTTAATTCCTCGACAATTCTTTCCTCATTAAGTACTTGTCGTTTATAATACGTAAAATATAAAATAATTTCGATAGAGGTATAACCACTCAAAAAAAATAAAAATTAATTTTTACTGAGTAAATGCTAAAGTATTTCTATACTGCTAAATATTTCTAACAATAAAATAAAATCTCTGCCGAGTGTTGTAACTCCAAACTGACTGTTACGTCCGATAAGTCGAAAAAAACTTTATGAGCTCACAAAAAACATTTTAGCTAGTTCCCCACTCTTATTCGTTCAATTTTATTCTAAAACGGGCTTTAAAAATTTGAAAAAAGAAAATTCATAGTTAAATAATATGTTCTTGAACATGAAGAGACCAATTTGTTCTGAAATAGAAGAATTCTTCAACTATAAATAAAAATTAAAAAAAAAACAAAAAAAAAACGGATGGGTATTAAAACCTTGTAGGTGTTTGAAAGAATGCATTAGACATCCTACAACGACACCTTGCAAAAAAACAAAAAAAAAAAAAAAAAGAAGAGTATGGGACACTTCTTAATTATTTCTGAAAAACATCCAGTCTACTGGTTTAGAACACCATTTCGAACTTTTTGAACATAAGTTAATAGACTTTTGATGTCCATATTTTTGTCAGTTTTTCATAACTACATTTTTACAAAATAGCAATATGAAATACAACTGTCTAATCTAACTGAACGGTATAGAATATCCAAAAGGAGAGTTTTTTTGACCTTAGATATTATTCTTAGATGATTTTAGTTGGGGTTCGGTCAAGGTTAATCCAAAAAAAACAAATTTAAAAAATGTATT
>KZ807948.1:29333-48588 GCA_000696205.2 Oncopeltus fasciatus
GCTGGTTAATAGTCACAGTAAAAATTAATTAAAAAATGATAATTAAGTAAATAATAAAAAAAATATATAATAAAAAAAATATACTAATTAATAGTAGAGAAGTAATTAAATAAACATTACTGTATTCAGACTTTTCATAATCCAGTCTACTCCTTGTTTGACTTTCATACATACATATTTAATGAACTTATCTGAGTGTTTCTAACGTAAAAAGAATTAGCATGTAAAAATAAGATAACTATTTTCTTATTTAATTTAAGCCTAGATCATGAAAAAATAAACCTGAACTGTTAAATTAATCACTTTTTATATTAATAGATAATATAATTAATGCTATGCAGAACTATACACAAGTATTTTAATGCTATCTTCTAGTTAGGTATATATTAATGTAATTACTTTCATATACTGATAATCAATCTTAATCTGGTGTTGAATTTGTTATCCATGATGTTACAAATTAGTTGTACTGAGTAGCCTCAAAGTTTTATTGGGTTTTTTGTTTTGTTTTCTTTTTTTATATTTATTTTTGTTGTAGATATTTTCCTCCACCAATTCATATTTCAAAAAGAAAAGATAACTTTTATATTTCATACATGGTAGTTTTCGTCCAAAGGTAGGATTATCATTGGTTCCTTCAAATTTTCCATAAAGGTCTGCAATAGGGGAAACAGGTCATCTAAGCCACATTTTATGAGTAAACCAAGCAAACTTCCTCAAGTATATGACTAAAATTAGGGAGAGCAGTCACTAAAATTATATACCATCTGTAATGGTCTGATTATAAAAATCTATTAAACAGATCTAAAAGCTACCATTCAATCCTAATAAATAATATAAAACAAGTTTCAGATAAGAAGTGACTTTAGCAATACATGTATAACCAAGTAATCAATAATTAATTCTTTAGGAAAAATAATTAAGAATTACCTAATTAGTTATTTGTCCATCTCTTTGGTAAGAAACAATTAAATGAGATAATTAAAATGTAAAAGAGGGAAAAGAGGAATCCACTGAAACAGTAGCGAATATTTTTCCCTAATTCAACTTTTTAAACTTTTTTATTTTTTTCCTGAACAGCTGAATCTTCTTATATTATGTATTAGTAAAGGTAAATTGTCAAAAATAAAATAATAATTTTATTTTATTTATAACGTTTTTTTTTTTTGCTTATTTTCACTTTAATGTATGAATCTTATTAAAAATATGTAAAACTGAAAAAAATTAAAAGACTTAATTTTAGATTAAAAAGCTTTGGGAAAAAAAAATCAGCATATTCAGATGCAGCAAAATAGCAATATAATATATTTACATTATTAAACATCTTTAAACTATAGATACACTCTTCCACAAATTCTTGAAATACATATATGTGAATACTAGATTTAGGGAGGGTTGAAGTAAAATTGATATGATAATAAAATATAAGAAAGTAAAAGTCAGAAAAAAGCAACATAGTACTTAATTTTTAGTTTTAGGATTTAACCTCCTCCATCACAAAAAAAAACCCCATTAAAAGGAAAAATTGCCTTTAATTATTAATATTCTCGGGCTAATTTAGAATAATTTCTTATATGGTAAAAAGTTAATAAAAAAAAATGCTCTAAGCAGTTATTTAAACCTGGAAAATACAAATACCTTATTGTCTCTCTTCTCAGCCCAAATGTTTTTGCTAAGACTACGTACTTCTTCCATTAAAGCATAGTCAAAAGCCATATTACATTCTTTGGAGGTATATTCATATGAAACTTCATGGGAAGATTTAATCCAGTTTTTAATTTTTTCGCAAATTTGAATGATTTCATCTCTTTCATGATATGATAAATTTTCTTCAATGTGGTTCAACAGGGTTCCATTTTGTAATTGATCTAAGGATGCTTTAAAATTCTTATTATTCATGTAGGGAATTCCATGATAGAATATCTATAAAAATGATATATAAATTGAAATCAACAGAAAATTTTATTTTACTAATTGAAGGAAGGTAAATTTATGATTTACCTTGTTGAAATCAAAATGTGTATCACATAAAAAGCGGACTGTTGATGCACTGCACTGCATTAAAATATCGTACGTTCCAAATGGTCTGGGAAAAATATAAAACTTATATGGAAAAGCTTTAAAATGGTTTAAATCTCTATAAAACCTGAATGGGGTAATACCTATCTGTATTATAAGGCTACAGTCAATATTTTTTTTAATTTTCAAGTATCTTTCATCAGGTGAATCCAAGAAACTAAAACAAGGAATTGCTGGTATTAATAATAAAATGGGTCTTTGTATTGTAATCTCATCATTTAATGGCGAAATATTAAATAAATGTATTAGTCCATTTGTTTTTATTGAAAATTATGTTATGAAGTAACTTGCCTAGTATCCACTGCCATAGTTGGCAATGAGGAAAATTCGCAGTCATACGAACAAAACGTACATTTCTTAATGCTATGCTCGAAATCATTAAGCACAGAATCAAAGTTAGTAAGTTTAACTTCAACCATTGTATAAAAAAGATTAGAAAAAATACATAAAATTCAAATTTAACCTCCCCAAAGTTATTTTTTAACGTTTATCCAAAGAGGCTAATGTTTCAAAGACTCCTAATAATATGCAAGAGCCATGAATACAAGCTTCAATGAGGTAGTTCTTACGGAGAAGAACAAACCCCTGACTATTTTTGTTGTTTTTTTTTTTAGCGAAAAATTCAATTATTATGCGATTTATCATCTTTTTACATGCCTTCTCTTTGCTTCTATTCATTATTTCGGACAATATTTTTGGAGTGACCCTAAGCCTTGCTGTAATAACATATAAAAACCTTTTTATAATTTTTTTTTATGGTATTTAATCCCACGTAAATTTCAACAATTTTTAGTCCAAGTGAACAGAATAAAAAATTTAACTGTCCCAGCCAGGAGTCGAACCTGGATCTCCTGCTATCCGGGCCGGTGCATTTACGTATTATGCTACCGGGACAAGTCTGATAAGTTATTAAATTCCCCGCACTAGTGTCGAGAGTCTAACCTCTGAGTTAGATTCTATTCCCTTGCAATAAAAATTGTTAAAATTTACGTGGGATTAAATATCACAAAAAAAAAATTATTTATAAAATTAAAATATAACGAGAGTCATTTAAACAGCTAGACAATGTCAGCTCCTCCGAGCATAAAACGATATATTCGTCTGCCTCGGAGGTTAGACTCTCAACACTAGTGCGGGGAATTTAATAACTTATCAGACTTGTCCCAGTAGCATAATTGGTAAATGCACCGGCCCGGATAGCAGGAGATCCAGGTTCGAGTCCTGGCTGGGTCAGTTAGATTTTTTATTCTGTTCCCTTGCACTAAAAATTGTTAAAAACCTTTTTATTTTATTTTTCTTTTTTTAGGGAGGTATGGAAAGGGGAGATAAAGATGTGGTGGGGGAGGGGGATAGATTGAGAGAGAGAGAGAAAAGGCCGCTTTATGTAAACATCATGGAGGGTAAGTGGCCGATGCCCAGGAGTGTGCCAACAATGACGGGAGCCCAAAAATGAAGCCAGAAGACGAAGAGGAGCAGAAGAGTCTCTCTGACATGCTGACAACTATTCTCTTTTATAAATTTTTCTGTCGGTTGTGGCGGACAGGATCGCAAACAAATTGATTGGCACGGACAGGGTCCAGGGAACAGACATGCCTGAAAAGACTTTCAATACCCCTGCGCCCACTATCAAATCCTTAGTAAAACTATGCCAGGTAAAAGCGAGAAAATAGCCTGAGTCCTAACGAAATTCAGTGAGAGAAGAATGATCGATAAAGCCTTGGCCTCAGCAAAAAGATACCGCGAGGAGAAAAATTGAATGAGATACCTGGCGCGTCCTGGTAGCACAAGTGGCAAGTGCACCGGCCCGGATAGCAGGAGATCCAGGTTCGATTTCTGGCTGGGACAGTTAGATTTTTTATTCTATTCCCTCTCATTAATTGTTTAACATATCTAGTTATTTCATTCTAACAAGGAAACCCACCATGTACCAACCAAGTTGAACTTATATCAATCCTTTGGGCAAATTCATTTTAATAGATTAATAAAGGATATAACTATTGCCCTAGAAGTCTTATAATAGAGAGGAACCAAAGCGCTAGGGAGTTAAAATATTATTAAATATTTTTTGGTTTAAGAAGCAGATAAAAAAGAGCATAACAAATGATAGGAATTGACTATTTAGAGCCCAAGAAGAAACATTTTGGTGGACCTGTATTGCACATGTAATGAAAGTGATAACATTTTCATGCTCAAGTAGTGTTGAAAATTTTGGAAGGAGGCTAATTTATAATCTACGATTATCTGAAATTTCATTGGAAACATTGACAGTTGAATTTTTAAACATGATGAATCATGGTGCTTACTGGACTATTCCTCAAAAAGCATTTGGACAAAACAAAAATTATTAAATGGATTATTTATATTTGAAGAATTGTTATAAAATTTGAAATCCACTTCGTGGAATTGGAATCTGTCTCGAGGTGGCACTTGTGGGGATAGCTTGGAGGAGCCTTTAGATATTGGGCGTACAATATATTTTGATATAGAGGCAAATCTCATAAGATTAAAAACAAAGGAATGTACCAAAAAAATGGGCTTCAATTTGTATCCAAGAGGCCATCGCTCCCTAAAGTCACAAAAATATTACTAAAAATATAAAAGGTAAGAAATAATTTTTTATCTAAGATTTTCATTATGTACTTAGTGAGAATTTGGGGTGGGAATAGGCTGTTCATAAGAGATGGCATACAGACATAAGCTTACCGTTTAAATTTCTTAGTTCATTTCTAAAGGTTTTTAATTATAGTTTGGTTGTTCAATACAGATATTTAAGTTGTGGTATATTATCCCACGTAAATTTTAAACAATTAATGAGAGGGAATAGAATAAAAAATCTAACTGTCCCAGCCAGGAATCGAACCTGGATCTCCTGCTATCCGGGCCGGTGCACTTGCCAATTATGCNAAAAAAAAAAAAAAAAAAAAAAAAAAAAAAAAAAAAAAAAAAAAAACTTTCCAGCTCGAAGTCAGGGTCTGGAACGCATCAAGCCAAGCAATCAATAAGTGAAGGTCCCTTGGTTTTAGGAAGGTCTCGGGAGCTAAAGCGGTGTGGCTCAAATACAACACATATCACCAGTGTCCTCAAAGAGGCGCTGCCAGCGCTGGCGAATGGTGAAAAGTGATCAAGGGCAGAAAAAGGAAGTCTTAAAAGCCTGAAATGAAAGGATGGAGAAAATCCATCCACCCGGAAGTGGAAGCAAGGATAACGATCAAGAGGGGACTGCAGGACAGGAAGACGCCGCGAATGTTCCTGAGGATATTTTTGCTGGGGACGCAGGGCTCAGAAATAAAACCTATTAAAGGATAAGCGGATGGTTCAAATCCGATTTACTTAAAATGTTTATTCAAGTTTCTTTACCGGGATTCTGGATGTATGTCCGAAGAAAACAACCCTCTGGCGTGCAGTTACTGAAAGACACTAAGCACGACTATCCTGCTTAGATTGGTAATGCTCGGTTTATTCCGGACACCTGGCCTCCCCCAGAAACTTTAACTACAAAGGATAGGGCTTCACGTGCAAATAAGAGCTCATGTTTCGCCTCCCTTAGCTTTAATAAGAGTCCCATCGTCAAAAGTGAACTTGTGTATGAAGAGAGGCGTCGCTCTTATTCCTTCAGGAACCTGGGTTCGTAGAGACATCTAATAAGTCCCACTTGGAGGGAAACTGGCGAGCAGCCGCTGGCGACGATAGTCTTCAACGAGTCATAACGGCTGCTGACGTCCTATTCCTGGTCCACCTTGTCCAACCGCAGGTTCCCGTTCCCATGCATATCTGTACATTTTCCACCGAAGAAGGCTGTGAGGCCTGGTTATAAGCACAGTGAATCGAAGAAGACCAAATGCGGACCGTCATTACAGGCGAGGTTAAACTGTAGAGCGCGCTGTGGGGCTCCCCCCACCTCAAGGCCTTGCAGGGAGTCACGAAAATTTGAAAAATTAAAAAAAGGAGAATTTTAAAGAAGTAAAAAGATAAATACCAATCCAAGGAAGAAGTATAGATTTAAATGAAGAAATAGTGACTGCTAGGTAATGGCTTTCTTAAGCAGGCCAAGAGGAAGGGGGTTCAGGGGATAGTCTGCTACCCAGGAGTCTCACTGTAATCATGAGATCAGTCTGCGTCAATTGCATTCCTACCTCCATAAAAAACAAAACAAATAAAATGAAAAAAAAAAAAAAAAAAATAGGAGGCCATGAGAGAAATACTCAAAAATGCCTTTCATCTTGATGAACTATCTTCTGATGCTCCATAGCTCACTGAGCTCAGACAAGCTGTGAAATTGGAAGTGGCAGCCTCCAAGGATGAACCCTGGAATACAGAAGAGCTGGAATGGGGGATGCAGAAATCTAGCATGTGGAAAGCGCCTAGCTCTGCTGGTATCCATGTGGCAATCATTAAAAAATATAAAGGATCTTTTATTGAACCACTCAATTATATTTATAACAGTTGCCTCAAACAAAGGATTTGAACTGTCTTATGGAGGTCATTTTAGACCATTTTAGGTGGAGGCCGCAACAATTGAAAAGCTATGGCAGACCAAAATTATGGCTTAACTATACCAGCCAATATGTCTGCTGAATGTTGCAGGAAAAATCTTGGAAAGACTCATTTACCCATGGCTTGAGCCATTCCTTAGAAACTCTCACCAATATAGAGGCGTCAAGGGAGGATTCTGCACTAATGTGAGAAAGTACATATAACTCTAAATTCAGAAACAGTTATCGACATATCTCCTTGAATATTGATCATGATTTAATTAAAAACATTAAAAAACAACATCATGATTTATATATGACGATAAATTGATTGTTATCAGACTGTTATATAGTATGTTTAGTGAATTTTATAAAATTATCTGTATTATAAAACAAATACACACAGTTTTATATGTTTCATACAGCTTTAAAAAAAAAAAAATTTTTTTTGTACCATTGTAACTAGAACTTTTTGAAAAGAGATAATAAATTATTTTCATCAAAATCTCTTCAGTAGTTTTTATAATGTGTCATGGGACAAGGGCAATAACCAAAAAACAGACCAAAAATTTATAAAATAGGAAAAAAATATAATGATATTTAGTTTGAAAAATAAAAATTGGAGAATGCTTTTGGAGAATTCGAGGTTAGAGTATTAAGGAAAGTATACTAAGGAAAATGTAGTACTCCTCTATCAAGAAAAAGTGTACATATTTATTTCTGTCATAAATATACTTACTAGAATTTAAATATAAAAGGTGTATCTGTTATTTAAAATACTAATCATAGCTAAATAGATAAGTCTAATTAACTAACACCAATAAAAGCAACACATTTAAGTTCAGGTTCTTTACTTTTAGTGATCCAAATTTCAAATAGTTATTCTATTGTATTCCATTAGTTATAAATAAATTCCTGCCAACCAGTAATACATAATTACTTAACACCTGAAGTAATATATAGTAATAATATTCATTATACAGGAGATATGAATAGGTCACAAAATAGTGAAGTTTATTTACAGATAAAAGGAAAAAAAAGAAAAATTGAACTTAATTTCTACTTATAAAATCTATTAGACACTACTATCACAGAATATATCATAATTGTAAGATGTATTTGTATAAATTTAAAAATAAGTAGATAAGTTATAATAGACAGATCTTCATAAATAAAAGGTAATAATGGGAAAAGACATTGCTCAAATAAGTAATCTTTCATTAAAAAAAAAAAAAAAAAAGAAAAAGAAAAGGCATAATTCTGAGCCTACAGAACGGCCAATATTATCAAAAACGCATTCCATTCCAAATTCATTAATTTGAATTTTTTTGAAAATGACATATTTGTACACCTAGATTCAACAAAACAATATGAAATTATTTATTGTAAATAGGATTTATTTACACCATACTTTGCAAAAAAAAAAAAAAATCTGTTGTTTAATTTCAGATTAAATATTAGATATTTTGCCAAAATTTACAAGGGAGGAGAAATGATTAAAGAAGGGCTACAACTAATTGTTTAATGACTCCTATAATATTATATTATGTTGATATTGATTGATTTATAGAGAAATATATTATCTATAAGAACAGTATATTAGACTTTTTAGTCATGAGTTCATTAGTGTTATGAATAGATATATTTGTAAAGGGTTATAGGCAGAACATGTAAGTTTTACTTAATTTGTCAAAAACATAATGGGTTGATAATTTATTACTAATTAATATATATACACATAGAAATATAAAAAATGCTTTTCAAAGCTTTTTTATATATTTTTGTAAAGGAACTTTATGAAATTAATGTTTTACATAGACAGAAATCATTAAATACCATAAAATTTTTATTAATATTATGTCAAAATAAACTAAAAATAATACTCAATTTCGTATAAATGATTAAATGAAAAAAAAAAAAAAAAAAGGGTTTAAGAAAGTTTTAAAAGTAGTTTACTTTTAAAATGTAAAATTTTTTAACATAGAAACCGATATACTTTTATGAGTTAGTTTTGAAATGGAACACCTATGATTTTTCATAATTGAACCCATGATTACTACAGTGAACAAATTTATAATTTTAATTTAAATAAATGTTAGAGTGTAATTTAATTGCTTTAGTGTGAAGTTTCTACTGTTTAAGTTACATTCATGGAAAAAATATATTTATTAATTTGTCTTCTGAAGTCAAAAAGGCTCCATTGCTTTAATAAAGAACTTAAAAGTTGCTGTAGAAATAAGTAAATATATTATTCATTATTATTGTTAAGAGGATTGGGCTACCTTGACTTCAAAGTGAAAAAAATGATGTTTAACTAAAAAATGCAGCTTTTTGAAGATATATATACAATGTAAATTACACTTACCATAAATTAAATTATATTGAGAGTATCAAACATTTTTCTATGCACTCAAACAATGAGACTTAAGTCATACTTACTATGACATGCACACATACAAACATAAGCAAATATGTGATCACAAACATTAATACAAGGTATACAATAATTTATAATTAAATATAAAAATTGTGATACACGGACAAATATCCAGGAGGATATACAATTCTATTTCAATTTCTATAGATAACTTTGAATTTTGGTTAAGTTTGAGTTCGTTGAATTCCTGTCTTTATGTCTATTGGCGTTTTTTCCAAGTTAGTTTCCAGCGACATAGAATTCAAGGTAGCGACCTGGGGGGAGTAGACTAGAGTGCGATGTTTATAAGGAGCGCTGGTAGACATCAGCCTATTTAGACTGTAAATGTACTGCTTGTTCCTATTGAGATTTGTACAACAGTGTATAGACCAAGGTGAATGGCTTTGACGTCAGATTGGAGAATATCAGCTACAATGTTGGATCAGAGTGGCAGGATAGAGTAGCTGTGTCGTCATGGCGAAGAGGCAAAGAGGGTGCCGGAATGGGTTCCAATGTGGGCAGTGAAAATGGTAGAGAGGGCCAAGACTCTGCTTTGCGGAACTCCTGCTTCCACGAGGTAGAGGTCAGAGTACTCCAGCGCGTTGCGGACATGAGGTAACCTATCTGATCGGTAGGAGTTTGTAATATGGTGGTAGAAGAGCATCGAAGGCTAGGGCAGCGTCAAGGAAGGCAGATCTGCAGTACTCCTTACGCTCAAGAGTAGGGGAAATACGATCTACGGCTCGAAGAACTCGTACTGTTCAGTGTCTGTATCAGAATCTTAACTGGTAACTAAGAATAAGGTTGTTGGATTCAAGAGATGGTCATGTTCTTTCCAGGAGGATTTTATCAAATATTAATAACAAAACTGGGATGAGGATAATCGGACGGTAGGAAGGGTGTTTGTTCAAGTCTCCTTGCAGGACGAAGAACATTGAGGAAGTCTTTGTCTTAAGCGACCATCAGCTTTCTTCTCAAAAACCCTCCCTTTCAGAGCACCTTCCCGTCAGAGACCGGAATCAATTGGCTGGGCTAGTTGACTCTCAAGAGACTCTACTCTTAATTACTAATCTTGAATGGATTCTACTTTTTCCTGAAAACTAATCTCTATAGTAACAAATAACATACTCCAACATTATGTGGTAATTATTTTATCATTGACAACGTTTCGATTTAACTTGTAAGCGATCATCAGAGTGATCATGATGCATGGAGAGATCTCCGAANCAGACTTATTTATCCCTTTAGGGGGGAAGGGAGATTTGACAAATTATAACATTAAAACCCTGTAGGTCTGAAGTTTTTTTTATGATTGAATTTTCACTGATCTGCCCAACAGCCTACCAAATTTTTTTTTGAGGGGGGGGGGAGAGGTTCAGGGGGTTCTCTAAAGCAAAAACCCATGTTACAATCATAAAATATAATGAGTTTCATTTCACTCAAGTGTCACTTCAAGATTCTATATTTACCAATAAATGTGATATTTTATATTATAAATATAAATATATTAGCAGTAATCACTGTTGCCTGTAATAGACACTATGAAGAGCCCGCTGTTTTAAACAAATGAATTAGTTTGTTAGGTGTTAGTTCGTTCAAGGCGGTTTGTTTTTTTCAGTCTGTTTCATTTCATCCTCCTCTGAGTTTCTGAAATGGCTCATCCAATTATTGCCATTGAGGGTACCTGGGCTAGGGTGAAGGCCAGTAAGCATATTAGGAAAAGACTAGACAGTTTAGACTTAGCTGAATATATATGGTTCCGGCATAGTTTGGGCTTAAGTGTGGAGGAGGCTTTAAAGAGAAGGTTAATTCCTCATTTTAGAAGATGGAAAAATACCCATTGACAAATTATGTCAATAGTGTGGCAAACAAAATATCTTATCTGGCTCATAGAGAGCTTAAAGATTTACCAATACATTATAAGTGTGCTATCAACACTTGATGATTCGATAGTAAATACTATTGTGATGTTGTTCAAGCAATAATTAAAATTGTTTAAGTGAAAACAAAAGAATGTGGTTAAAGGAATGTTTGTTTTGCAGACAATATATTTTTCTTATTTTGGGCAATAAGCCTATCTTAAAAACCTTTTTTCTACTTTTTCATAAGTACATTTCAAAGGAAACATTAACCATTAAATATCCCGCTAATATCTCATCAATAATGTCTTATTTGAAACATTATCCAAAAGTACTGTATATGGTATAGAACTTAGGTAAAGATAAATAAATTTATCTGATTAATTCTTTAAACTTGTTGGTATTTATGTTTTTGTCTCCTTGCCTGTACAGCACTGCTTCCATTTTAAATATAATAAACTTTTTGGAAACTCAAAAAAAAAAAAAAAAAAAGAAGATATTCCGCTATGTTTACATGCTTAGTTATTTTTTTTCTCTAAATCATTACAAGTCCAATGTTCAAATCTTTACTAAAAAAACAAACTAAAACTTAATATCACAAAATAGTTGGTCTCTTTGTTTCCAATTAAGAACAAATTTCCCATTAGAAAATGCTATTCACATTGGAGCCATAGCACAACTTTCAACAGATCTTCTCCATTCTTAAATAAAGAAGCTAAAAATATGGTCTGTTCA
Organism: Oncopeltus fasciatus; assembly: GCA_000696205.2. NCBI lineage: Eukaryota > Metazoa > Arthropoda > Insecta > Hemiptera > Lygaeidae > Oncopeltus > Oncopeltus fasciatus. The sequence goes on from KZ807948.1 coordinate 40,895, forward strand.
TAATTTTATACTTATATCTACACACGTACAGCTTCTTTTTGCAAACTAATGAGTTTGTTAAACGGCTGAACTTGTTCATGGGGAAAGAGAAGTTTAAAAAGAGGCCAAACTGAAAACTTGTCAATATCTTCTTTTTATTAGAATGGCGAACAACTCTATAGGCTTCAATAGATTCAAAATGTTATTTTCTTCCATTTATATTGTACTAAATTTTTCCAGAAATGCTTATTAAGGAAAATATTGAGTAACTTGAAGGTTGAACAGGCATCATTATTTTTTTTTAAACAGAACCTAAATCCAGTATTTAGAATTTATATTGCAAACGGTTAAATAAATAAATTTTTGACTAATATGAAATTAGAGGCAGGAGGGGTTTGGAGGAAGACTAGAATTTATAAGCTTAATATCTTAGTTATAATTATTGTTACAAAGTTTATTGAATATTTTAGATGCAATGTATTCATTACAAAGTTTGAGCACTTCCCCCACTCGTCCTGAACATTCTACCAGGGCCAGCCTTAGTGATCTCGCCTTTTACATTCATTAGTCTTTCTAGCTTGCTAGATCAAAAAAGTCATTTATTCTTATTAGGGTCCATCATTAATAAAACATAGGAAATTTGTGCATTCATATAAAACTTAGTTTACACGCTACTTTTTTTTATTAACAGGTAGACAGTTAATAGATTAATAGATAGAATTATTAGATAATTTTAGTTGGGATTTGGTCAAGATAGATTAAAAAAAAATACAAATTTAAAAAAAAAAAGTGTATTTAAAAACCCCAACTAAAATCATTGAATAATAATATCTACAGTCAAAAAACTCTCCATTTGAACAATTAATAGATAGATTTTCACTTAGAGTCCTTATCAGGCTAAATTAAGTTGTAAAAGAACCAAGGCCAGAGGTTTACTTGTAAGTATAATACTTCCTAATGAATTCCTTTAATTCCTTAATATTCCTCCAAGATCAACCATATTTCATGTGTTTCTTTAATTATATGTCCTTATGCTTCAACTAATAAAGACTACTCTGAATTATATATTCCATTTGAAGGCAGGTTGCAACTGTACCTCACTCAAAATCAATTAAGAACCTTCCTTATCTAACTTTATAAAATATTAGGTCTGTATCAAATCTATATCTTAAACAGTTCTGGTAATTATTTAGGGATTATTTACCTTGAATACATAGAGTTTATTATGTGGGAATTTTCACTTGGAAAATAAAGTCATAGAGAAAATTTTATTATTAATATAACAAGAACCATATTTGTGTGTTTGTTTATATGACTCATAAGATCTGTATTGGTACTACTAGAAAATCCTTTATCTATTGAATGATGCACTACTTATGACTCTGTTGGCATTATCTTCACCAAAAGTCAAATACCAGTGTACTGAAATAGATATAACTATATATTATATTAATATNCCCCAACTAAAATCATCTAATAATAATATCTACGGTCAAAAAACTCTCCTTTAATAACTTAGTTGTTGTTTTTTTTAATTATGGGGCCTACCCAACCCAATAAGATGCATTGTTAAATATTTTAATTATTACTTTAAAAATAATCTTTCAGTAATAGATCTTCAAGTCCAATGAATCATGTTAGCTAGGATAATTAACTGCCCCTCGAGAGGATAGTGTTTTGCCACTGCTATCCCTGCAGAGGGATAGGTGAGCAGACATCGAACTGTATAACTCCTGACTTAACCTGTTGGAACTAATCAAAAGTGTGATATTGCACTTGGAAATGAATGAAACCAGGGGGCATGAGGAGTGGAAATTGGGAAATTTGGCAAAGCTATTAAACTCCAAATCATTTCTTGAACTCTCAGACTAAAAATCCATTTTTATCAATTTTTATCTTACTTCACACTGATATTTAAAAATTAAGATGCAGTGAAGTACCCAATCTGAGTCTTAAGAGAGAAGGACAGCAGACATTTTGTGTGATAGCGAACTTCTCTTCTACTTTACTCTTTTTTGGAAAGCCTAATTACACCTCAAAGGCTATTTCGATTACTTACTGAGCTTTATTAAAGGCCTAAAACTTTAATGATACAATGAAATATTTTTATTTCAAATTTAGTTATGATTCCTGCAATATTAAGATTATTAGTGCATTCGGGAATAGTGTACCTAACCATTCAAATTCAAAGACATGATAAAAAATATGGAACATTTGAACAAAGATTTCGTTAGACCACGAAATAATTTTTCTTTCTTGATCAATTTTTTTTTTCTTTTACTATGTTAAAACAGAAATAAATATTATATTTAAAGACAAAATTGTGAATAATTGAATATAATTAAAATTGTTGCTCATATTATTAAACATAAACAGTCAAGAGAAGTAAGACATTAACATGTAAAATTGAAAACTGATTGGGGTGGGCTTGATACCATATAAAACTGAGGATTATACATAGAGTAAAACTGCAGCTTACACTAAAAACATGTTAAAGGGCAAATAAATAATACAAATAAATGAATATTTTCAACTAATAAAATAAGCTTATAAGACAGTTGATGAATATACCATTTTAATTACTATACATTATTATAAACTTGCAAGACTTGTAAAATAACACAGCAATCAGAGATTAGAATAGCTGTTACAGATTTTTCAAGTTCAAAAAAACATTTTTCAAATGAACATCAGTAATTTCAAAATTTCAGATGCTTTACATATTCATTTTCTATTTCAATCCAAAACTCAAGGTCTCATTTGTTTTTATTCAAAATTGTAAAATTCATAATCCTTAAACACCTAACATATTAGAATTCAAATATATATGTACACACTAATAGTTTAAAAAGAGAAATAGGAAATGCTGAATTTCTGATAAAATCAAATAGAGAAAAATTAAACTCTTATCATATGAGTCACATTACAAAATTTTTTTGAAATAATTTTTGAATGTTCAGTATGCTGACATTCATCCAAGGTCTATTTGAATTCCAAAAATGGGCGCACATTTTTTCCCTTTAAGAATGAAACCTTAGAAAACCACAAATATAAATAAATATATAATACACTTTTTGGAGACTGAAGTAAACATGTATTTGTGGCAAACTAAACATGTACTCTCATGAAATCTAGCTACTTAAGCCACTTAAAACTTGGATATAAATTTGTGAATACAGACAAATGTACAAAAATAATTATAAATTTAAAGAAAGGGTTCAAAAATTATGAAGTATAAAAAAAATAAATTATAGAGATAGCTTTTGAAGTTAGTATCAATGCTCCTATTCAAATATTTAAAATACAATTCCTATATCTATCAAATGCATTATGGTTACTAAAATAATATATTTATAAGATACATTCTCACTTAAAATACAATAAAGATGTCCCTATAATAGTAGAACATATATTTCAAATATTATATTTGATAAAATATATTTCTCTTTAAAATAAAGTTATTCAATGGGAAGTAATAATAAAATTATAATTGTTTGGTAAGAAATTCAAGTTTTAGAGCACTTATATTTTTGCAACAGTCCTTTGTGCTATTATTAATTAGCGATTTGTATTGAATATAAAACTTTTAGTACTATAGTAAAATGTTTCTTATAATTTCAGTGAGCATAGGGAAAGACATCTTAAAAAGTGTTTCAGAAACAAGAAACATAGTAACAATTCATGTTTCAATCAATAGGCATTATTCATAATTACTACTCTCAAGTTAATTTACTGAGCTATTCATTTTTTATTGAGCAACATTCATATATGTTTTTATGTATTTACCAACCAACCAGAGTATACCCGTTGATCGCTTCCTTTTGAGTCGCTGACGCAAAATGAAGTAGCACGCAAGCTTGAAAAATAAGTAGAATATGCAAAGTGCAATAACACATACCCAGTAATCAGCTTTTTCCATCCCCATTTCTTGCACTAAAACTTTAGGTTCCTGATATGGACAGTAAATTTCTTCTGGAGGACATAACATTTTCTCCCTTTTGTTACCATAAATTGCCATTACCAAACCTTCAATACCAAAACGTAGGTAGCTTAATTTCATGCATAACCTAATCCACAAGGGAATTGTACTGGACTTTGACCCAATACCATAAACAGATAAAAGCATCATGGGAACGGACATTGCAGGCCCCAGAAAGATTCCATTCTGAAACAAAACATTTTTTTTAAATTTTAAGTAAAAAGAAATGTCATTTTAATCAGTTTGTTTAAATTTTTTTTTGTGAGGCATGTCTATTTTAATTAAGAGAGCTTGAAATTGAAAAAGACAAATTTCAGATTCATGTAAAGTTGGCCAGATACAAAATAGTTAACAGAGAGTGAGGCTCCGACATTATTGTTAGGTTGAAATGTTGAAACAGAGAAGGATTTATGTTGACCACTATTTCTTCCCCTAAACAGCTATTCCATCTTATAACACAGTGAGTTTTACAATTAACTGATTATTTTATTTTTCCCCAAAGGTTAACAGCTTTTTTTTTTTTAAGCAAATGTTCTCTTTATTCAATGGTTTGGGCTCATTGTATGAAGCAGTTTGCCTCTCTCTTGTGGAAGTGTCCTCGGAGTGTTCTCTTCTTTAGCCCTATATCAGCCACTTTATTTCTACTGAAATTGATGTCGGTGAAAGTCTTGAAGGTAGCTTAAAAATCCTTGGTTTGATTAGTAAAGAGTATAAATGTTTCTAGTGTAAAGGGACTATGGTTTTAAGGAGGAAAGAATGTCTCGATAAGTTTGTGTGGAGATATCGAGTGAAAGAGATTGTTGAAAATCGTGCTAAAGAGTCTTTAGTAGTGGGTTCTAGGTTTAAAAATTAAAAATGAAGTATAATTGATGTATCAATTATGAGTGAGTTTTTTTTTTGTGATAAATCGGAGGCTAGATGGTATTATTTTTGGGTTGGAAATGTCGAGTCATACCGTATGTAATGGGAGGTAATTTTTTCTTGTGGTATAATATTGCATGAATCAAAGCTTAAGGATTGAGGGGATTTGAATGATCATCTAGGCAGACAAAAGTAAATTTGACAAAAATAAATTTAATCGTTAAATGTGTGTACATTGAAATTGGATGTTGAACGGGGAGTGAGGTGATGTTTTTTTTTATAATGTTGTAGAAAAGAGGAACAGTGAGACTCTTCTTGGCATTATTAAGAATTCAATTTTTCCTGCTACAACAATAATATAGCATTATTGGAAATCTTACACTTGTCTCGAAGAAAATGGTTTTCACCAATTGACAATGAATCAACCTAAACAATTTTTAAATCCCAAAAATTGTTGCTCACACTAATACCGTGGATGCTACATGGAGTGGCATGAAAAAAGAGCTCGCAAGGCAGAAAGTTGGTGAACGATTTCTCATTTATTTAGCAGAATATAACTAGCATAGGTTTTATTAGTCCTCTAACAATCTCATGAAAGAATTTTTTATTGTAGTAAGAGAAGCTTATTCACCGAAAACTTACAAAGACTCACAGATATAGAGAGAGCAAAATTTAGAAGATAGTCGATAAAAAAAAGTCTGCCTAGATTTTTTTTTATTTTAATGTAATATAAGTTATAAGTTAACTTAGCTTAAATAATCACCTGTTTTTATAGTTCAACAAACCAATTTTATTTAATCTGAGATGATTTTAGTTGGGGTTCGGTCAAGGTAGATCCAAAAAACACAAATTTAAAAATGTATTTTTTAATAAAGGATTATCTGCCAACGTTTCGGCTTACATTGTAAGCCATCTTCAGGGCTGTAGAAATAAATTGTCATGAGAATTTTTCCAAGTTCCAAAGTCACTTATTCCCAATAATACCCTTCCTTTTTTCCTTTGTCCTTTTTATTGCCCTCTCTTGCAACAGGCCGCTTTCCCTTTGTACCTCCCGCCTCGTACCTTCTTCCCCCACCTTTGTACCTGTCACATTGCGTAAAATGAAAATATTTATACTTCAGTCATGGAAATGTGAACTCAGGGACAGGACGTCCTCTCTCATCTTCATGATAGGTAGGTGTGGCAAATTACTGCTTTAATGTTATTTCAATATTTTTTTGTCAATAAGTTGTTGTTTTCATGTTTTTTTCAAATTGGTTTTTTCAAATTGTTTTTCAAAATTTTTTTAAATTCTCTTACATAGCTTTCTACATTCATACTCTTGATATCACATTACATTATTGCAATTCTCTATTATATTAATTTCAATTATTATTGTATTCTCATGACATAGTATTTCTACAGCCCTGAAGATGGCTTACAATGTAAGCCGAAACTTTGGCAGATAATCCTTTATTAAAAAATACATTTTTTAAATTTGTGTTTTTTGGATCTACCTTGATCGAACCCCAACTAAAATCATCTCAGAATAATATCTACGGTCAAAAAAACTCTTCTTTTAAACAATTTTATTTAAGATAAATAGTCAATGCTTCTTGTTCTTTAATAGTCCTGGTTGGCAGGACCAATCTTTAAATCAATAAATTATTATACTTCCCACAATGTATGCTAATTTATTGATTTAAAAATGGTTAGCAAAAGCGATGAAATGTCAAAAGGAACGAGGTGTAACAAATTATTCTGTTAGTTATAAGTTATAGTAGCTGGTTAGGGAGGGAAATAGGTGCCATCTTAAATCCCTCCCCTCTTCGACATTTCAACCTATTCCTGGGCCAAAAACTATAAATAATAATAAATAATTTGCATTCAGCGACTGTTACATATACCTAAAGTCTCATCGCTCTCAATTCGTACAGCCTCTTTAAGCTATATACAATAATAATTTGCATATAAATATGTATTATAACATGCTAAAAAAGTTGTACTACATAAAATACATTTTCTTTAATGACACATTTTTGAAATACTACATCACCACCCTAGCGCGCACACAGCTCATCGAGTTACGTCACAATGAGTAAAAACTAGCTAGGTGAAGAATGACGCAGCCCAGGCGAGACGCTCACAGACAAAATGATAATTCGTTATCAGTATGAATGTTATCACGAGCAATGCAATTTTTTGTAGACATTTTTTTTTATACCGCACTCCGTTTTAAAAACCACTTAATTCCTGTTAGGAATAGACGTTTTTTTTTTTCTTAGACACTTTCCTATTAAGGAATGTACCATCATTTTTCACTAAATGATTTTTATCTTTTCCATTATTAACAATTACACTAATTTTTTATTGGCTCTATCTTCATTTGCTTCTAATTATACTACTATTAGAGATAAAGAAAATTAATTTATATTTATCTTTTCTTTTTTTTATAATAATTTTCTTCAGAGAATGGGTTTCGTTATCAACAGGATGGAAAAGGAAATTTCCTATTTCTCAACGAAGGAGCTTTATGAATTAATCTATCAATGGCTACGGACAAGCGGTAAATTTGTCATGATATTCACCCATTTCCAAATTTATTTATATAAAATTCAAACTCTGATAAATTATATATGCACAGCCTTCACTGTAGAAAAAACTAAGTGATATGTAAAAGCCCCTTTTTTGTCGCCAGCTTTACACCTCTAAGAGAGCTCAGCAGAGAACGAAACATATGATTGTCAAATGGTGGCAAGGTCTGGACTTTGGACCACTAAAGTCTGGTTGATGCATCAGAACTTCCTAGCCAAGTTCCATCTACTTTTGCGATATACATACATACATACATACATACATACATACATACATATATATATATATATATACATACATA
>KZ807948.1:67542-100552 GCA_000696205.2 Oncopeltus fasciatus
TATAAAATTTAATTATATAATACATTAAACAAAATCAAAATTCGAGGTAACTACATGATTTCTTTAAATATAGTCTTGCACATTTGAGAAATACTTATCATGCAGAACTACAAAAGTATGGCTTTTTTGGAATTATTCATACAACTGCCCTTGAGTCATCTCAAAGCCAAAAATTTTTATACTGCTCACAAGTATAAACAAATTCCAAGGTGAATTCAAATTGCCAGGGTCGTTTAGAAAATTTATTTAACTTAAAATTATTTATATGAAATTATGTAATTTAAAAGTTGAGTTTTGTGGAATATTGATCTCCGCCTTTCTAAAATTACAATTAAAGAAGTACTCACGAAAACCTTGCAAATATTCTAGCTGAATATTTAAGCTATTTAATTTTTTTTTTCTTGAGGAATAAAAGAAATGTGTAAACATTTAATATTGTCCTGAATAGCCGTGATTATATGAATGGGCAGAAGAAACTGACTTTTTTTTTTTTTTTTTTTTTTGTGAATGATGCAAGAACACTCGGATAAGGCTTCCACTAGCACATTGTAAGCTAATTAAATGCACTATCTATATTACTAATGTAGTTTGATATATTTTTCTTTTGCTTCTTAATCCTAAAACTAACTAACCTAAACACTAAAGTGGAATGTCTGTAATTTAAAAAGATACTTAATGTCAGAAAATGTATTAATGTATTTATTTAATCTCAATAATGGAACACAGATTTCGTCAAAATTAATTTTAATAATTTTTTTAAAATGTAACCAAGAAAAGCAACCATCTTTTCCTTTTTTAATCTGCCATACTTTAAGAAGCAGTTTTGCAGTCGATTTGCAGAAAGACTATAGTTTTCTTGAGTAATTTCTTACCCCCACAAGTTATTATTATTTTTTTTTTTTTATGAGGGTTACTGTATATCCTCTGAGATATTGTTATAATGATATATGGGGTAGAGTAGCAGGACAAAGATAGAAAAAGGCCATCTTCCCTAAGCTTAAGATTATACTAATTAATTAGATAATTAATTAATTTCTTAAATTAAATTTCCTAAATTTAACTTCAGCTAATTTTCCTCAACAACTTAACCGTCACTAATTACCAAAACTAGTTAAGCCTTGTTATTCCTTCGAGTTACATTTTTGAAGTTAGGAGACATTATTCTCAATGCTTTTTATTTTTATAAATTTAGATGATTAAAATAAAGTCAAGTTTGTCAAATAATACAAAGATTTAAATGAGCAACTTAACATTGATTATACTTTGTTCTGTTATTATTTCTATGTTTTATATGTAAGTTCGTAACACTTACATACTCCTAACCAAGTTTGCTATTCTCATACTTATTCATCCATGAAACTCCGTACGATATCTGAGTTTTGTAACTGGTCTCAAGACTAATCTGGATGGAACGCACAGGACAGAAAAGACAAGAGCTAAACAAATCCTAAAGACAATTCAGTAGATCACAACTATAAGTATAAACAAAAAAAAATGATTTACCAAACTATAAGGACTTTAAGAATATAATTTTGTGGCTCTAAAGTGGACTAATATCCAAAATATCTTATCTTTTCAGTACAATTTTAAGCAGCCCCTTTTTATGTATCCAACTTGACCTTTCACGATGACCTTCGAAATGGTTTCATCTGATGTAGAGTCTTTCCTGTTTCTCAAAATTCCACAACATACTCTCAAATCATCCTAAATCTTTAGCGTTGTCTTCCCAAACTCATACCCCGGCGATAGAAACTGGGAGATGGCCCAGTGACCTTTTGTGAAATATGCCATTGTTTGGAAGTTACAGCATTGCTCTCTTTCCACCCTCATTTAATTTTTTTTTTTTTTTTTTTACAGTGATGCCAATGTACATTTAATAGGTAATTACAAATAATTAAAATATTATTATTTATAGGATGAAGTATTTGAGCATTTTGTACGTACCCAGTCTCGAATCATTTGAATTACCATTCTCGTTAGAAGTATATTAAATTCTTGACAGGGTGTGCAACCATAGTCAGGCAAATCTTCCATGTCCGATAAATTTGCTGGAAAATAAATTTTCTGTTAATAAAAGAAATTATTAATAATATTTCAATTTTTTTCTTTGATCCCGGTTCAACCACTAAAGGGGGGCTATCTACAGTCAACCAATCTATTCTACAAACCCAATGCACTGGTCCCAGACCTTTATTTATCCATAAAAGCATGTCCAGGACAGGGCTCGAACCCTTGAGGGTGGGAAGGATGCTAACCCCTCAAAAAACTTAGGACTGCTGCCTTACTTTGTGCCAAACTACATTGTCCACTCTCTACTCAAAGGTGGGCATCAGAAGCTTATTTGAAGAGTTATCCATCAAGAAGTAATATTTTTGTGGGGAATACAAGTTTAGCTACACAAAAAATCTAGCACTGTAGTTAGGAAAAATATATTTTGAGAAAAACATCAAATACAACAATAATTTTCATAGAAAACCGTAAAAAAAAAAGCAATTATTTGTCAAAAAATAGCTAAGGGATATTTAAACAATTAATGAGAGGGAATAGAATAAAAAAAATCTATCTGTCCCAGTCAGGAATCGAACCTGGATCTCCTACTATCCGGGCCGGCGTGTTAAGCCATTTCACCACCAGGACGCGTTAGTTGTCTCATTCAATCCCCTCAACACAAGCGAGAGCCTAACCCACGAGAAAGGTTCGAGGAGATCCAGGTTCGATTCCTGGCTGGGACAGATAGATTTTTTTATTTTATTCCCTCTCATTAATTGTTTAAAATTTACGTGGAATAAAAAAACCAAAACCAAATAAAATATTTATAGCTAAGGGGTTTTTTCCTATTTAACGCGTTAATATCTAAATCCAATATTTATAAAAATATGCCGTTCTCTGAAAGTGTAATATCGTAATCAAACAGTTTCTCATAATAATTTCTGGGTAAAATCAAGGTAATAAATAATAAATATTATTAATGAAATTTAAATGTAAAAAGAAATGATAATTGCACTTAATAAGTAACTACCATTAGTTAATGAAACTAATATGTAACTGCTCAGGAGTTAATTAAAGGCTTTTTATTATTTTATTTAGCCCTCCACTTAGCTACTTACGGACAGAAGAAAGGGGCTATCTACTGGTAGCCACCTTTTTCTAAAATTATTTACCAACACGCTTTTAGCCAGGGTAAATAGATTTATTTATCTATATATCACCCAAGAGGGTTCGAGTCCCGTCCAGGGCATCCTTTTATTAAAAAACAAATGATTATCCTTACCCTCCTTTGAAGACCTTAAATGGTTGAACGGGAGGTGAAAAAAAGTATAAAAAAAAAGAAGATTATTTACTTACTAATTGGTGGTGTTAGCATTTTATGTTTTTCTTTTTTAGACCAACGATATATTCTTCCGTTGTTTGTCGCTCGAACCAGTTTGTCTTGATGATTTCCGTATTCACCGCTAGCTACTTCAATAACTAGGGGGGGAAAAAAATTCATTTTAGTAAACATTTTCATGAAAATAAAATTCTACAAAAATCCCCTCACCTCCCTCCGATTAAAATAAAGTTTAAATTTCAGAAAAAAATAACACTATGTCATCTTCAAACCATTTTTTTAAATTATTATTTAGGATTGTATTTAAAAATAAAGGATCCATAAGATTGAAACAGCGCAAAATATGGAGTTATTTCATGTTTTACTAAAGAAGAATATAAACAAGACTAAATGAGTTATTTATTATATAAAAAAAAAAACTAAAGAAACAAAACGATAATGAAATATCCTTATAAATTAATAGGTATAAATATTCTTAAACATTTAATAAATAAGTCTTCTTATAATCCTTATAAATATAAATAATAGGGGGAAAAAATTGGCTGTAGAGAGGAAAGAGCTTAGAAAAGCGATTAACCTTTTTTGTTTTTATCTTCCTCATTATGTAGCATTTGCGAAAATTCTTTACAACATAAATGTTACAGAATTAAATTTTACACACTTTATGCTTTATAGATCATTGCCTAACAATAAAGAAATATGATATTTTAAAAATTTTGGTTTTCCTGTAAGCCCGTCCTATCCCTGGGCTGATTTTAGCTGTTAAAGAACAAATCAAACGCATTACGAAAAAAATGATTAAATATCGAATTTGAATTTTTTAATTTGCAAGAGAATAAACATATTTATAATATATAAGCATATCTGTCTGCCTATATATATATATATATATATATATATATATATATATTAGTGGAGGTAAGTTATTGGTTGAGATAAATAATAAAGAGGATGATATAGGTAATTCACTTGAAATGAAATGTAAGAAAGAAATAATAGCTAGCCCACATTAATTATGAGTAAAGTCCCAACAGAGACTACAAAATAAAATATTCTTCAGATTATTTTTAGACAGAATATAGAATTACATATTAACGAAAAATATATTATTTTTAAACCTACATGGAAAAATTCTGTCTCATGTTCCTCAATGAAAACTGAAGTAGAAATAAACAAAATAATTTAGATTTTAGCTGTTAAAAATAGGTGTCTCAACATTACAGGGAGATTAAAATTACTTCAAATAAATTTACATTGATCTAGGAAAGCCATTATTAATTTACCATCCCTGAATCCCTTTTCATTGGCATTCCACGTCTTTCTGGCGAGCGCTTTCGGAAAGAGTTCTCCATCTTCTAGCCGAATACAACTGTTGACTGTCACTGTCTGTATTCAGTTATTCGCATCCCTTCTAGTTAACTACAATCAATAACTGTCATTTTGACTTTCCAGAAGTTACCATTCACGAATAGGTTCTAGGTGTTACTGAATGTGTGAGGAATGGATTTGATTTTGATGTTTGGCTATAACTACTGTATCGTCTTCAGAAGAAGCTGGTAGTGTTTCGGGATGAGTTTCGTGATGATTCATTGGCTGAAAATAATGTATAAGAACGATGCCAATATGTAACCTTGAGGCACTCCTGCTAGAATCGTTGAAGACATGGGCAGGCCAAACCATATGGAGAAGTACCTGTCTTCCAGGAAAGATCTCCGTAGTGCAGGTGCGCTGAAGATGCCCAGGATGACAATTGCTTTAGACATATCCAGGAATGCAGTGCTGTTGTATTTCAACGCTCTAGTAATGTGGCAATGTCAGCGATTGCTCTGGGAGTTCTATTTAGTCCGGTCAATAAATGAAGGGAACAAATGTAGCTGATAACGAACTAGGTTAAGAGCAAAAAAAAAGAAGAAAAACCTCGCGATATTTTAATCGATTCTCACGAAAGAAAAAATCTCGTCAACCCAGACTTGATAAGACAACTTGTAAGATAAATTTTAACAGCCTAAATATTTAAACATTTTAAAAATAATATATAACGTATAAATATACATAAAACTTTTTTGATTTATTTCAGTTTGTTAATTTTCAACTAAATTTTGTTTTAATGGCTTTGATTGGAGGATATAGTCCAGGACATGGGTGGACGTGGCGTTATTGTCATTTGACACATCGTGCTCATCTTCTCTTCTAGTTGGCTTTCCTTTTCCTCCTGTAACTTCTCTTGCAAAAGTGTCCTCTTGAGGCTTTGAATGGTACAGACACTTGCACGCCCCCCTAATGTGAGTCCTTTATGCCTATCCCATAGTCTTCCTGAAGGCAATGGTACTGAGTGTCCTGAAGGCGCGGTTGCCTTCTGTCAGTCATGGTCGTCGTCTCGAGGGTTAACTACTCTGGTCCCCCCCCCCCTCCCCTCCCCGTGGACCCCAGATCTTAGGATATTTCGGATGATCCACATCCTTCCAACACTAGGCTTGAATGCCTATCACCTAGTCTCCTTGTTCACTTTCTCATAGTCCCTCTGACTTCCTTGTCCTCTCAAAATTTAATTTAGTTTTTTCCTCTTTCCTAAAATTCTCTCATTGTTTTTAGTTAGAACTTAGTGACCCGGATGATAAGGACATAAGAATTGTAGATCAATCGTACAAGATTTCATATGTGTCCAAAAACTGGCATGTTGGTAAGAGGAATTCGTTGGACATATCTAATTTCACAAGGACATCATACTTACCTATTTCTAACCTGAACACTAATGAAACTTACTCCATTTTTAGAATGACTTAATGCTCTGCCCGAAGTACCATGATTTATGAACTTATGATTGGGTATCATGATTTGGTACGTTATATGTAGAAATAGTACACTTACCAAAATCTGCCGGGTTGTAGGTTAAAGGGCAGGTGAGGGAGAACTCGGACAGGAAGGGCACGACCTCGTGACTGCCACCCTGGAAGACGCACTGGCCTTCCGAGACGATGTAGACGTTGTCGAAGAGGGCGAAGAGACGAGCACTCGGGGTGTGGATTGAGCAGATCACTGTCCTCCCACCTCGTGCCAAGCTCTTCAGCAAATGGATGCACTGCGAGCTTGACAGGTCATCCAGCCCTCTGAAAGCAAGAGCAAAGTCCATCTCCTTAAGGATAAGGTCCTGTGGTATTACTTCCTGGATAGTACCCTCAGCTATCCAGATAGCAAACAAATCAATTCTTTCTTAAAAATTGAAAAAAATATTATAAATTGTCTAAATATTATTTTTATCGTGGTATTTTATCCCACGTAAATTTTAAACAATTAAAAGCAAGGGAATAGAATAAAAAATCTAAATGTCTCAGCCAGGACTCGAACCTGAATAGCAGCGGATCAAGGTGCCCGGATAGCTGGAGATCTAGGTTCGAACCCTGGCTGGGACAGTTAGATTTTTTATTCTATTCCCTTGAATTTAATTTATTATAAACTCCTCCAATCCCTAAATCGATTTTAGCGGTTAAATAATTTGTCAAATGGTAACATGCACTCTTTAGAAACTGTCAACTGGTAAATGCACACATAGGTGATTTCGAACCGAATATGTTTTAATTTTCTCCACAGTAAGATTGGTGAGGAATCAATAGCATTTTTTTTAAAGTAGTAAATAAAAATAAAATGATTTAATTGTGAGAAATGTATTAAAACCAATGCTTATCGAATAATACAATTCAACTTGATAACAATAAATACATTCCTTGTTAAAATGTAAGGCATGAAGCCCGCACAACACAAATGTCTCGAGGGTTTATTATATCAGTGCCTTAACAGGAAAATTTCTCCTTAGTTCCTTAAGTGATTGAAAGGGGGGTAAATAAAAAAAAATGCCGCTGAAAGCATAGAAAAATAACCAAAACTAGGCCAATGTACTCTTCTGCTCTGTTCACAATTTTTAACAAATTTCTCGTTGGGTTATCAAATTGGTAATTGGTAATATGATGCTCCTTTTGAAATATTTATTGATTCTACTCTGAAAGTATGTATATATATATATATATATATATATATATATATATATATATTCTTATATGGCTTCTTTTTACAAGCCATCTGATAATTTTGTTAATATCTGATATCTAATTAGGAGAAGGGAGTAGGTTTAAAGGAAGACAAAAAATTTGTCAATGTCCATCTCTTTTCCCTCCTTGGCAGTCTAGAGCCAGCCTTAACAATACTCATCAGATTCAACACAATATTGTGCGGAGAAAGGATTTTCGTTCCAGTACCTGCATAAGAAATACCTCCGCTTCCCAGACAATTGAAATATTATGGTTACCAAAATTAATTTTTAATATATAGTACCCTTATTACTATCTCTAGCTTACGAATTAGTTATTTTCTCTTATATACGTCCAACCAATTTGCGAAAATTGGAAAATATCTGTAGTTTACACGGCTACTTTGGGATTAGTTTAAGAACCAATTCGAAAAGATACACAACATAAAAAATAAAATTACTTTTTTTTTTCGAACGATTTTCGTTTTTTAGGACTTCATCATGAGCTAAATTACAAATGACGTTTATGTCTTCAATCTCTTGAAAAATTAATATTTGTCGAAAGAGAGAAATAGTCGACAGTTGAAATCTGACTGCGTACAGTTCTGTCGAGTCATCTCCATTGTGATGGAACAAAAATTCCCTTATTTAATATTTTTTAATAATTTTACATTTAACTTAAGTTTGCTATTAAATTTAATAACTTTAGTTTTAATTTTAGAAAATGATAATTTGAGTTCGTGTTTACGACAATTCAACTCAGTTAATTTGTAACATACGGTTAAGAACTTGATCTAGTTTTGAAAATAATTTTAAGTCTTAAGAGCTTTTCATACAATGCTTTAAAAAAAAAAAAAAAAGACTTATTTAAAAAAAAGGAAATTTATGAACGTATATATGTTTTGGGATTTACGGCTTAAAGAAAATTTCGATAAAAATTTTTGGCCATGTCGAATAATGGAAATCTGAGTTTCTGTAGGAATTCTTTACGAAAAAAATAGTTCAGTCATCATAAATACATTAATTTCTGGATTAAGTGTGGTTTGTAAAGCGCTGGAAAGGAATTTATATAAAAGAAATATATATAAATTACTGATAAGGTATAAGACAGATCATAGCCTAAAAAAAAATAAATAAATTTTAAAAAAATAAATAAAAAAATTGGTTTAATTTCGAAATTTTTCAAATTGTAAAAACTATTGAAGTATCGAGTTTCAGTAATGAAAAATGTTTTTTTATTTTGAAAATAATATTAAATGACTTACGTGGTAGGTTCGTCTAAGAATAATACTGGAGGGTTGTTAACTAATTCTAGTGCGATAGAGAGTCTTTTCTTTTCTCCCCCTGAAAGTCTGGATGTTACAGTGTTTTTGGCACCTGTTAATCTCAGCAACTCCAAAATTTCAAAAATCTGAAAATAATAGAAGAATAAATTAATTTTTTTTTTACCAGCAATAGTTTTAATGATTTAAAGATCGTAAACATTTAATTTATATATTTATATTACTGGGAATGTCCTTGAACGACTATGCATTCTTATGTTCATAGCGATTTTTATTGAAAATATAACGTATATTCAGCTGGTTATCAAAATGAAGGCAGTTATCTGTAGTGACTAATAGAGTGAATCATAGATCTTATTAATGAAAGAAAATATTATATTTTCAGGTCATTTCGATACTTATACAAATATCATCTATTATACAAATAGGAGGGGGGTTATTTGTTTTACTTCGTCCATGCAAGATGCCGGAAGCTCAACTTTTTTGTAGTCGATATTATTAGTTGTAAAATTTTAATTTGTTTAAAAATTTATTCTTAAATACTCCCACACTGCTAAGGGATAGAGTGGATTGAACTGTGATGATGATGACATTATATTAATTAAAACCACTCCATTCAATACGATCATGGGAGCAGGAGCTATCCTGGTTATGGTCTCTACCATTTAAACATTTCAGTCTAAACATTTATATGTTCTATTCATAAGTCATGATTTAGTTATTCTAGAAGCAGGAGACTATCTTTCTCCATAACCCTCATTGTCCTGAAGAAGTGCTGAAATTTAGGGCGAAACCTCTTTTGTTTACTAATCAGTTTTATTTCTTCAGTTCCCAAGACTAAATACCTGACTTATTACCTTCTCACTGACTTTTTGGTTGGTGGCCCAGATTTCTACTCCGTAAGTCCAGATTGGTCGTAATAAGGTTTAGTAGAGCGCCAGTTGTTTATTTTCATAATAACATGTAACAACATTTTCTCCTTTTAATAAAAATTACATCTATAAAAAAAAGAACATCATATATTTAGAATTACATTTACGAACTTAAGTTCAAAGGTTCGGCGGAATTAATTATTTAGAAAATACAAAAACCAATTTAAGTATTTTTGCTTTCTTAGAGATGAGTGGAGGAGGATGGTTTTAAAAGATCGTCAATATATCTTGTTTCTTCTTCATTATAGGAGCTACGGAAAAAAGTTATGGAGCATCAACTTGTTCATGATGACCGTGGTTATCGCAGAGGATGTGGGATGCGGATGTCGGTCATAGGAGTAAAAAGAAACTAGACTATAACGCTGACAGTTTGGTTACAGTACAAATAATTATTTTAAAATACAATACTTAAATTAAATGGGGAGTTTTTTTGACCGTAGATATTATTATTAAATGTTTTTTGTTGGTTGGAACCTTGACCGAACCCCCCCCCAAAAAAAATCTAATAATACTTAAATTATTTTTATTGTAACCATATGACTGGTATTTTATATACCGCCATTAAACTAAACGGGATTTTAGTCTAGATTTTCTACTCTTGTGACCGACATCCAAATCCCTCGTCCTCTGGTTATAAAGCTCATAATTTGAGCTACAGTTATTTTTCTAACGATTTATTTATAACTTTATTTTTACGAAAAACATTTTATTTATTAATGAAAATATTTAAAAATGTAACTAATGAATGTTTCATTGCGAATTCTATCCCCACTCTTCTATACCGAGCAGAATCTTAAGATTGTCTTCAAGAGCCTTATTACCCCTTCCACTGTGTAAGATCGAATTAGTTAGATATTCTAACCTATGTCAATGATTAAAAAAATATGGGAAATCAGATTAGTTCACACAGCTCCTGCGTGACAAACATCCGAAGAAATATAATTGTATCGTGTTTTCCGTTTTGAGATAAGAGAGATATTACTAGTGAATTATTGTCAATTACTGTTTCACGAATGATGTATAAATCAATTTTCGATGTGATTGGATCACGTTTGGTTATCGAATGCTAAATCATTACCCTTTTTTTTCTTTTTTTTTTTTTTTTTCATCACGATATTAACATTACCAAAGAAATTGCAGAAGTAGTAGCAAATGACTTGGTTTTTTTCACTAAATATTTTCAACCTATTTTTGTTCAATTTTAATTATTTTCTTTTTTAAGTCGTATGTAATTCTCAATGAGACACAAATAAATAACTAATATAAATAATTCCAAAATTGTAATTTTGAAATTAGATTTTTAGTTTAAATGGAAAGTTTTTTGACCGTAGGGAGTTCTAAGATGATTTTAGTTGGGGTTCGGTCGAGGTAGATCCAAAAAAAACACAAATAAAAAAATGTATTTTTTTTTTAATGAAGGATTATCAAGGATTATCTGCCAACGTTTCGGCTTACATTGTAAGCCATATTCAGGGCTATCATGAAGACGAGAGGGGACGTCTTGTCCCTAAGTTCACATTTCCAAGACTGGGATGTGAAATGTTCCATTTCTCAGGAACATAAAATGTGTCGTCTATCTTTCTGGCATAATAGTGCAACATTAAAAAACAAACAAAAAAACCTTAATCACTGATAAGATCAAAATAAACTTTTGATAAGATTTAATAAATAAATGGACAGGAAATTCAAGATATCAAATATCTAAGGTGACATAAGGACGACATTTTTGAAGATATCAGGTCTTCATACATTTCCTTGTAAAATCTATTTACTTCTTACTTCACGATTAACTCTTTGTGAGTGTGTGTCTATATATATATATATATAAATATANGATTTCTTATTCATGAGTCTGTATAGAAGTTCATATCGCCCATTGAGTTCTTGTCTTTTAATTTTTGTATGTTCTCCTCATGTAAGTCGTGAGTCAAGATGGAAGGTGGTAATTTGAATGTGGTAAAGGAATATTGTTAAATTTCACAATTTCAGAGAAGTCTTTCTTCTTCTGTTGGAAATTAACTTGAACGCATTTTTCTTCATTGATTTTTATTCCCCATTTACCACACCATTGTTTGATTTTTTCGAGGTGATCTTGTAGGTTTTTAGAAGCAGTTTTAGGATCGGGATGGGAGGATAGTATAGCTTTGTCGTCCGCAAATAGAGCTAAGAGGGTCCTTGGGTGGGTAGGGATGTCAGCAGTGTACATGATAAATAGGATAGGTCCGAGCATACTACCTTTAGGAACTCCTGCTTCCACTTGGTAGAAATCGGAGTAATCTAATCCTTGCCGAACCATAAAGAAACGGTTGGGTGAGTAAGACTTAAGGATAAGGTAAGTGTAACTAGGAAGTATGGATTTAACTGAAATCTAATGGGAATTTCATGTATGCTTTATAAATAGCTTTAGTCCTTAGTAGATATTTACATGTTAATGTATACCGCATAAAAAGTAAAGTATATATAAATATTTTGACACTAATATCTCTAAAATAAAGAATGTTTAATAAAGTTACTTTTAGGTAACCATTAGATATCTCAAACAGGTCCCATTGAAATCCTATGGATGTCCTATAAATGTCTATCCATTCCAAAGATAAAGGATATGCTATAAAATGTTCATGACATTTGATCGAGGTGACAAAAACCTCTTGTCGTCATGATAGCCCTGAAGATGGCTTACAATGTATGACGAAACGTCGGCAGATAATAAAAAATACACATTTTAAAATTGGATTGTTTTGGATCAACCTTGACCAAACCCCAACAAATCCTCTACTAGTACATGCTATAGTGATTTCTCATTTAGCTACAGATATTTACAGCTATTGGATGGATCTCTCATGAGATATGTCACAAATCATTGAATCTTTTAATCCACCTTATTTCTCCCGATACAATAACTTGTACATGAGGAAGGAATTACATAAACATTAAAATTGACATACAAATAGCAATGAAAGAAGTGTTCTGCCATCATGCAAATGTTAGCAATTACTATCTAATTTTTATTCTTTACATTTATAAAAATGAGACATTAATGAATATTTTACAATGGTTGTAATGTCATAGTGTTCATTTAGGACTCATTATGGGGATGAATTGAAATTTATTTTGCAATATAGACTATAATAATATTTAACACAGTTATTATATTATTAATACCATGTTTGTTGTACTATATTAATATTATTTATTTATTTTTGTAATTATATTGTTTTTCTTTCAATTTCCAATTTGATTAGGAATAAGAATATGTATTATTTTCTTTGTAGAAGTTCAAATAAAATATGACAATAAATAAATATAATCTAACCTAATTTCTCTTTCAATTCTTTATAAACACTTTTTTAAAGTAATGTTTTCACTTGTTTACATAGAGTATATCTCAGTGCTGTTTTGATAGTTATGACACCATGAAGTATCTCTCTCTCTCTCTATCTCTCTCTCTTTCTCTCTAAAACTGTAGTACTCTCTCCTTTTGATCATAGTCGCATACCAAAACTCGTCAGTTACCAAAATGGCAAGTTTTGTTTCTTCTCAATCGTCTCACAGACGAAATCTGTCACAATTGATCGAGTAATTCGAACACGAGTTCCAACTTCGAAATGTTTTTTACAATTGTGCTCAATGCATAAATTTGTTAAAACCTTCGAGCTCTGAAAATATATCTCTTAAAAAAAAAAAAAAAAATGATTTTGCCTTTGAAACCGAGCTACACAATACAATATATTTGAAAGTAAATATTGCCTACCAAGAACAAAACAATTATAAGCAAAATAAATGCAAAGTATTTTAATAAATAAAACCTCCAAAAACTTGACAAAAGATTTATTTTTATAATCTTTTACGGCTTACTGGAATTTAATTATATTTTCAGATTTCTTTTTCTTTTTCCTTTTTTCTCTGAAGAACTTCTGGAATTCGGAATTCTCCTAAAACATATCAAAATGTTCTATAAAAATTAACTACCTTCTAACGGTAATTGATACAGCAATAAAGAGCGCTTTATCTTTAATTACACTTGTAAAGGAATTTAAATTTGTATATTACTAAATAATTTTATCAAGTTCATTTGCTTTCACTAGGTCATTCATTGTACACTAACCACTGCCTCATTTGTCTAGATTTTAGCATAACTCCCGCAAGGAAATCATATCTCCCTTTTGCCTTTTGAGATGTGGGCCCCTAGCAGCTGGGTTACTGACATTCTTCTCAGGAAGCCTTCTCTCGGAAACATGGTGGCAGTAGTAAAAAGATGGACTTTTACTCCCTGATTCCTAGACTTCTACTATGCAAGACAACTTCACTCCCCTACAAGCTTAGCTTCTCAATCATCTCTTCGGAGAAGAAAAACGTACTTGTCTGGTGGGAGTGTTGACCTGTCCAACACCTGATTCTTAGCAATAATAAGTTATTTATTCTCTTAATGGTCTGTCACTGTTTAGAAACTTTGTGATACATAATTATTTAGGAAATAAATTTTCCTTTGCTTTTCATTAATTTATGAGCTTTTTTTCTTTTCTTATTTATAAAACAAATATTTTGTTTCAGAATAATTCCTACTCTTAGTGAAAAACAATCCTAATAACCATGGAATAGGAATCTATATTTATTAATATATATGATAACATAAATGTAAGGTAAAATAACTATTCTGATATTGGATGAAATATTTTTCTATGCGTACAGATCTATAGGAATAAATTACCTCTAGTTTTGAGAATTCATTAATTTTGGGGGACGAACTCCAATCAATTACGTGCTTCTTATGCATTTTCTCTTTCTAAAAAAAATATAAGATTAAAATAGATTTTCACAGTCATATTGTAGCTCCCTTTTTCTTTACATGCATAGTCATAAAAAAATAAGTGGGAGACTTCAAAAAGTTTTTATTTATTTTTAGAATAATTTACATTTCTATTATTACAGTATGGTAATGAATGATTTTAATTAAATAGAATTTTTGATATTCAGTATTCGATGGACCTCTGATTCAGCCCATATAATTTTCTCTTTTCCAAAAGGACATTTTCAGTATATTATGCTGCATACATTTCTTCATTAATCTGACATTACCAAAGACTTTGTAGTTAAGTCGTATTTTTTATTTTTCTATTTCTTGTCTATATAAATTCAGCTATTAATGAACTCATCTAGCAAAAATAATTTTGAAAATTGTATTCAAATAATTTCTATTTTTTTAATATAAAGTTACTAAATGTCAAAGTATGCATTTTATACAGCTAAGAAATATAAAATTAGAATGATTATTAGGAAAGACTAATTTATATTTATACTCTCCTCTGAAGTATCTCTGATTTCACTTCAAAATTTTAAGAAACTTCATCAAACCAATTATAGATTTCACTGCGATATGTTAAGCATTGGGACCTATATAATATTTATAAAATAGTGGTATAGTTACACATCACCCATCAAACTATGGGTTCTAAGGACTCTCAGAAATACATTGAATAGATCATAAAATACATTTTTTCTGAGAAAAAAAAGTCAGGGTTCAGTAAATGAATCCTAAATAAAAACATATTTGTGAACCAAAAATATTTTATTTTGGACTGAGTTTCAAATCTTCCTTCAGACAGAACTATTCAGTACATAACATATTTATAATTTTAATATATATCTATATATATTTAATACATATCTATATGTATTTATAAATATATATCTGTGTATGTATGTGTAAACACCAACAACAATAATGAAGGGAGATTCATACACATGAGTAATTTCCCAAGGTGTAAGTGGCTTTATCATTTTATAATCCCCTTGGAATGTGAGATTTATATATAAATGTAAGTTATAATGTTTTACTTAATTTTGTTAAACAAACTTGAAATTCAGTTTAAAGCTTTAGTCAAAATAAAAAATTTTCAGTTCACTAAAATGCTTTTATTAAAAATCATTGAACAAATCCCAACCATTTCCTCCACAATGTTATCAATGGTTAACCTACATGCACTAGATCAATACTTTCTGTATGTGCCCTACTATGAACTAACTCTCCCCTGCTCCAATTTATAACCAAAACTCAACTCCACTTCTTATGAACTTCATTGTACCCATTAAACTCAGCAACCTATGGAGTATTCATAAAAATATTCGTAAACCCAATCCAACCCCTCCCACTTACAAATATCATGGCAAAACTAAAGAAAAATGGGTTTATGGAGGCCATGAAATATAAAGATCTTCTGAAAAGTGAATGAATTCTTTCATGATTACTTTAGTTCACATGTGGTAAAGAATGTACTAACTGTTATAAATTCTTACATTGTAATTAGAAATATTCTGACTTGTTTGGATATAATGTCATAAGAAGGTTCCCTGCTTGGGTCACCCTCTGTTTTGTTTCGAGAAGTCATATTCAAAAAAAAGAATATATATATATTTTTTTGTGTGTGTCGCCTGCTGAGGTCATTGGTGCTGAAAAAACAAATTTATGTGTTATATATTTTATGTTTTTTTTTTATAAATGAAAATGGAGACCCCGGGGCAGATGGCTTCATTAATACATAATTGCAAGCTCACTCTTCTCCATTTAAACTGGTCACTTTCACAGATTAGTTTCAAGATATTTGGTAGGAAGCAAGTAAATTTTCAGATGCTTATAGGCCAAAATCTTCAGGCCTTTGGGCTGAAATTTTCATATTGATATTTTCAATATGAATATTTCAGCCTAATCAATGTTTAGTTACTAGAGATTTGAGTCCTTTAGTTTCAAAAACTTATTACTTTGACTTTATTATCCCAAAATGGATTTGTATTGTGCTCTTATATACTGTTAACTTCAAGAGTACATAAGCACAGGACTAGATTGGTTAGTTAGAAGAAATTGTTAGATATGCTATTCAAAGAGAATTACTGATCCTGGTTTATGTTTCTGGTGTTTTTGTTGGTGGCCTAAATGTAAACTAGCTAATAGCTTAGAAATAAATAGTAGTGTCAAAAAAGCTGCAGAAAATGGTTATTCAGAATAATTGGAATGATAAGAATTAGGATTAAATAGAATTTATTTTCTCAATATATCCTTGATACTGAGGAATTCAATTGGTTTCCTTCAGAGCAGATATTTTAATTTTAGAACCCTTTATAAATATAATTGTTTTTTCTTGAAATGCTAATTCTATTTTTGAGTTTGGGGCAGAAACAAGTTTATTTTTGATTAAACAGAAAATCTTAACTTCCTAATCTATTAAAATCAAACTTTTCAGCAATTCTTCAATTAATTCTAAAGACAAATGTATTATCTAAACATTGTTTTAATTATTGTTAGCAGCCATTTAAAACATTACAGAGTTGGAAGACAGTTATAACTATAATAGGTCGCAGTCATCCAGACTTGCCAATATGGAGTGGCATTCTGGACACCTGGTGACTCCCTTATTACACAACAAGCACTAAAACTCTAAGCTTTACTCAAGCCCATATGTGTAATCCTCTTGAAATTTTGGGTTCCTTTAGGGCTTAGTTAAGTAGGAGCATTGTCTAATCCTTGAAATACCTACTCTTTTATGCAAATAATTTGTTAGATTAAAAAAAAAAAAAGTACATATTTTTTAAATCATTTCTATAAATATTTAAGGTTGTAAAGCGTCGAATTTTAATATATACTATAATGTTGTTAATATCTACTATAGTTCCTATTCCAAATTCAAAAGAATGCTAGATGTTCAAAAATTTTGAATTATGAGAGTGATATTGTGATTCCCAAAAAAATTACTCAAATAATTATTTCTTAATTACAGCTAACGGTAATTATTTTCCCGGGGGAACTTCAAGAATCCTCTTCCCACGGATAAGGTCTTTGTATAACTTTTGCTAGGCAGTTTTCTTTTGGATTGATAAGAAAAAGTCAAATAATCTCACCCCTTAATTTGAATAATTTGACTCGTCATTTAATTGTGAATGGTGGAAAGAAATGACGTCAATTACAATTGTAAAACTGTCTTTCAATTGAGATACTGAGAGCCATTCCTCAGACCGGAAGCTGACTTCTTAGATAATACCAAATGTTGTTGAATTAATAATCGACATTATTTACAGTATGCGCGAAAACTCCCACAATTATATATTTATAATATATATTTATTTATTTATTTATATGTATGTATACTTCGCTTTTAGGCTCGAGTGAACATGACCTATGTCTACTGATATATGTTCGACCAGAAATCATTTGCTACTCTTTACAGAAGCAAGGTGATAGGTATCATCCCGAATCTGCGCTTAAGAAAGGGAATACATCGAAGAAAAAACAAATTCAGAAAAACAGTTAACTGTTCGTTGGAAAAATGAAGAAAAGTACTGTATAGGGTATAGGTCAAGTAGACTTTGGGAAGATAAATGTCTTCCATTTTCCCTGTTGCAAATAGAAATGGGTTCGGTTAATTTGTGAATGTGGATATATATCTAGTCTCTAGTTGTTAAAATATGGATACTTATCGGTTGTTATACCCGTGGTACAGTTGGAAAACGTAATTAAAACCCTTAGAATGACTTTGAACATGCGTGGCCTTGTGGGGCAGAGGGGAGGGAATGGAGAGGACGCGGAGATAGACTTAGGCTTAGAACAGGATATTTAGTGAGTCTTATATTCGGTTTATGTATCTGCGGAAAGAGTAGTAGATACTTTTCATTGTATCAGGTGTACGTAATTATTGGATATGTGCAATTAGATAAAAATCACCTAAAACATTGAAATTTAACAATATTCCTTTACCACATTCAAATTCCGTTCGTTATGTTGGGTTCCATCTTGACTCACGACTTATATGGGGAGAAGATACTAAAATTAAAAGACAAGAACTCAATCGACGACAAGGACTCCAATACAGACTTATGAATAAGAACTCCAATTTATAGATAGAAAACAAACTGACGCTCTACAAAACATTATTACGACCATACTGGACTTACGGAGTAGAAAT
This sequence comes from Oncopeltus fasciatus, assembly GCA_000696205.2. Taxonomy (NCBI): domain Eukaryota; kingdom Metazoa; phylum Arthropoda; class Insecta; order Hemiptera; family Lygaeidae; genus Oncopeltus; species Oncopeltus fasciatus. Next base: position 86,058 of record KZ807948.1, read on the forward strand.
CTGGGATGCCGCCAAGCCTTCCAACCTCCAAAGAATCCAGTCCTTTCAATCCAAAACCCTGAGAATAGTTGCAAATGCTCCCTATTACGTATCCAATTCATCCCTTCACCAAGATCTTAATATCCCTTATGTTCAAGACCTCATTTCTTCCCGCTTCACCCTTTTCCGCAGTAAACTGCCATACCATCCTTATACACTTGCACAGACAATGTTTTCCAACTCCAACCTCGTCGACTCAAACAAAGATGGGCTCGCGACTTCCTGGGAAAATAGTTTTTATAATTTGAGAGTGATGCCATTAGTCACCGTCTATTCTCTAGCGTTTTTTTTTTTTTTTTTTTTTTTTTTTTTTTTTTTTTGTATTCATTGTAATAAAATATTTTTATATTAAAGGAAATGTAATAAATAAATAAAAGTTTTTAAAAAATTTCGAAGCCAAGTAACTCTTGTTGGTAGGTTTGTAAATTTACTGACAGAATGCTATGGAATGTTTTTTTTTTTTTTTTTTTTTTTGCAAATAATGTGTGGTTTTAATATTCATGGGTTATTCTGAAGATTGGATAAGAATTCCTTTTTTTTTCTCATGCAGAAAAATTATTTGTAACTTGAATCTTCTTAGATATGGGATCGAAGGAGTGGGATCCAGGAATGAAGGAGAAAAGAGGGATTTTTCTGCCGAAAAGTTAGGAGAACGTTTACTTCGAAAAAAAAAGATTTTTTTTAAGGCTGTATGAATTATATGTTATCAAATAGCTCGTAAATGCAAAACCTGCTTGGTCTTCTGCTCCTCGGATACTGAAGATCCCAGTTTGAGTTGGGCAGATGTCTGCATGGACTCGAATACTGTCAGACACGGCTGGTGGACATCCTCTTGCATTATGTACCTTGACATCTTTCGGAACAACTTCATATTCCTCGTCTGCCCATTTATCAAAATGTTGGTACAACTATCGCTTGCACTGGAAAATTTAAGTTTGCTCAGTTCAATAAGTCCATTGTCGAAAAAGAACATGCTTTATCACTATTCTATGACGTCATATATATATGAGATGATAAAATTTGTATTTCTAAGTAACTATCGATAAATAACCTTCCTCCAGTCATGAAACTCTGCATTGTATACAGTGTATTTTATTTAGTTAAGAACAAAATTAGGAGTTCTAAGATGATTTTAGTTGGGGTTCGGTCGAGGTAGATCCAAAAAAAACACAAATAAAAAAATGTATTTTTTTTTTAATGAAGGATTATCTGCCAACGTTTCGGCTTACATTGTAAGCCATCTTCAGGGCTATCATGAAGATGAGAGAGGACGTCTTGTCCCTAGGTTCACATTTCCATGACTGCGCCACATTTCCTAGCCCTGAAGATGGCTTACAATGTAAGCCGAAACGTTGGCAGATAATCCTTCATTAAAAAAAAATACATTTTTTTATTTGTGTTTTTTTTTTGGATCTACCTCGACCGAACCCCAACTAAAATCATCTTAGAATAATATCTACGGTCAACAAACTCTCTTTTTCAAAATTAGGAGTGTGTTTTATTTTTATTATTCTTTTTTTTTTACATTTTGTAATTTTTCAATTTGTTTTTTCTTTAAATCCTAAAATTTTTCAATAAGTTTTGGCAAGGAACCAATGTGAATTGCTTGGTTTCTCTACTGGAATCCCCTAAAAGCATGGAAAGGTTAGATTTGTCTATCTTTAAATCGTCTAGGCATGTAGATAACAACCATTATTTGATGTACTATAATGACGTCAAAGAACACAGATACTTACTTATATCCTGCTAGGACGTTGAGTAGCGTACTCTTACCGGCGCCAGAGGGTCCAAGGATGGCAGTCAATTCTCCTGATTTGAAATATCCGCTTAAACTTCTAAGGATTAGTTTATTTTCTGAAAAAAAATATATATATTTAAAACAATTTATCAGACATTTAACACACTTATAATCTTAAACATACTGATAATACAATTTTGAAGTTAGTCAGGGATTCAGTCTTGGGAGCTGAAGAATAAATAATGATTTGTAAATAATAAAAAATTTATTTCAGGCCTTCATCAGGGCAAATGGATTGATGATCAGCGTTAGACCCCTTTCTCTACAATAACGGAATCACTACTTAATATCAGTCATAATTAAACTACCAAAGAACAAGAGTCTCTCTTTCTCCTTATCGTCTCAATTTCCCTGATGAAGGACTGAAATTCTGGCCGAAATGTTGATTTAAAAAAAAAACGATTTTGTTTACAAATCAGTTTTAATTCTTCAGCTCTCAAGACCGAATCAGTGACTAACCTTTCCTCACAAATAAATTTAAGAATTTAACTAGATATGTTGAGACAATCCGTCTCGAAAAATTTAGTGCCAGCTTTAATTTTTAGAATAGCTTTTTTTTTTTTTTAAGTTTCAAAAACCTGTGCGACTAAATTCTTCTTTTACAAACCATATTAAAATGGGCCTAACCCAGAATTAAAGAACTCAGCTCTCAAAAATAAGAGTCTTCTCGAGTAGCGAAGACCAAGTCTCAGATTTGAGATTGTTTTTCATCAATACTAGTATTAGTAGCCCTAAGCTTATAAAATAAATTAATAATTGGCTAATGGAAGACATATAGGTTACCTATAGATAAAAATTCCCTTATAATTCCAAAGATCTCATAAACAAAGGATGAAGAAAGTGATTATTCATCCAGTTTAAATCATGGAGGGAGGGACTTTCTAGAACTAGCAACTATGGCATTGGGTAGGCTTTCATGTATCGATTGTTCTGAGCGGGTGAGAGTCATGATTCCAGTCAGCTGAGCAAGGCAGGCGTGAAAGATGACCAGCAGGAAACTCACCTTGAAGTATAGGGAATATAATAGATTGGTCACAGACGAAGATAGCCCGACTCCAATGTTGCCAAAACTGTCCACATGAGTAGTAACCTTCGAGGCCAGACTAGCGATGGGGATCGAATCTGTCTCGGATGGCGCTTGACTGGGGATAACCGGTGGATGACAATATAGGCCTTGCCCCCCCCCCCTTGAGACAAGTCACGTAAATTCACTACTAACTCTACAAGTAGAGGAACTTGACACAATTTCTACGTGTAGTTGAAATTAATATCTCGAGAGGTATTTTATAATATCTGTACCGTTTCACAATGACCTAATTAAAAAAAAAAATGATTTAAAAAAAATATAATTTATAAAATCCTTTATCAACAATAAAATTAACTAATATTCGAATAATTCATAAGACAATATCCGTAACAAAAAAAAGACCGTCGGGCTAGAGCTCAGTAATCCAAGCAGATTTCCCATGTTTCATTAAAGAATAAATGAGAAAATGCAATTTACAAACCGGATAAAATAATGTACGTAAAATGTATGAAAACTAAATATTTTTCTCTCTAGATTTTAGAAAGAGTGGGGAAGGACTCATCCATTGTGAATTTCAACTTAATAAGCATTTTTCAAAAAAAAAAAAAAAAAAAAAAAATTGTAAAGAACATTAGTCTTGGTTTCAACCAAAATCAGAAAAATAAAATATTCCAAATTTGTTAGGTAATTATTTTATTATTGCCGACGTTTCGACTTAAATTGTAAGTCATCGTCAGGGTGAAAGTGATGTCTGGTGAGATCTCCGAGAGGATTGTCTACACACTGTATGATGATGACTTACAAGTTAAGTCGAAACTCAATAATAAAATAACTATCCAATAATTTTGGAGTATTTTATTTTTCTTATCCGAGCTGGAACACTCACTAATTTCTCCAGTATAATACTTGTCGGCCTATCACCAATGATAGGTAGGATACAGTAATCAGGTTATATATTGATGTACTTACTTAGTTTCGGCTTACATTGTAAGCCATCTTCAAACTATCATTTAAATTCTCTACTAAATTATACTTTATGTTTTTGAATGAGATATATTTCTTTATTATCTCTCCTTCACTCAAACTATGGAGGTCCTGATCTCTGAGGATGGGATGAATGATTTCGAAAGCCCTCAACTGTAAGAAACAATAAGTTATCGCGCGAGGATTGGTGTTTTCAGTTTTGGTAACTTTTCANTAGATCCTTTTTATTTTGAAAAGTAAAACTTCAAGTTTGGGGAAGAGGGAGATTATGATATTAGTTTTAGAGTATAGTACTTAATTATATATAACTAATAATCTAATATCATAATAGCCATATTTAAACATCCATGGGAGTCGTGTTTCATAATATAAGACTTCTCGAAAATAATTTATCAGGTGTTCTTCATCTTGTTCCCGCGGTGCACCAAGAAGGACATCTTCCTCCAAGGAAAAAAGCAATTTCTCACGTGGAAGTATCCTTTCCAATGAGATAGTTACATCCTGCAACATGATGAACACTAGAGCTGACAAGTTGTGGAAGCTCAACAAATTACGGGCGAAGAAACAAGAGGCAATCGTGATAATCACTCTCACACAATGCCAATTTCCCCCCAAGCTCTGGAAATAACTACCTTTTCCCATCTATTAAAAATAATATGGACGGAACATTTCGGAGAACTATTTTGGAGAAAAAAAAAATATAATGATCAAGTACTCCAAGTTCTTCGAAAAAGTCTGATTAGAGTGAAAATTTTCCTCTTGACTTTTCCCTGAAAAACATAAAATAATAAATACTGCGTGCCAGTGTTACACCGAAGACGATAAGAGTACCGTCAGATGTACGATCTGATAAGGTCCGGAAGTTAGAGTGGGGGAAGAGCTAACCCATTGTGGTTATTTTCTTAAATTTCTTCCTTAATAAGTGTTGTTCACAAGCACGTAATAAAACTCAAACGTCAGTAAGTTACATTTTAGAACTAAAATATACATACATCTCTTGTTATTTGATATTTTTTATGAAATATTTAAAGAATCCTATTTTTAGCTTTCTCCAATGTAGGATCGGTGAAGATCTGATGATATTTTTCGCGTCCTGCGAACCAGTCTGCGTGAAATGTACCAAAAGTAAATAACCCGAATAATTTCCTAATTTTCATTTTTAAATTACCTAATATTTTAATATCAAAGTGGTGGAAAATTATATTTTACAGCTACTACGATTTTTTTTATATTTATTATATTTTTTTTTTTTTTTTTTTTTTTTTTTTTTTTTTTTTTTTTTTTTNATTTTTACAAACAAATATAACAGTATATATAGTATTATATAACAATATACAGGCCAAGATTTTTGTTTTTTCTCAACAAAAGTTAGTATATCGCTTTTAAACACGAAACCATAAATTGTTAATTGCTTAAATCACATGAAGGGGGATTATTTATTTTCAATTTTCATTTAACACAAGAATATAATCATTAATCGTATAGCACACTATTCAGGAAATCGGTCATTCACTAAAAGTTACCAGATTGATTAATTTCGATTCGATATTGACTCTGCAGATTTAGACAAATGTCTCTTTTAGGTGAAATGAATTAAACTATTACGTTCAAACATAAGTATAAGTTTTGCACTGATCACTAGTCAGATATATGTAAGTGTTAATAATTTTTACCAATCAAAGCGAAGTAGAACTAGCTCCATGCAACCTAGAACTTCAATATGAAATATGAAACGTCACAGATCGATAGCTAAGCCAATAACAGAAATTTCCCTCGATATCCTACTGCGAAATGTGAGAGTCATGATTTATAAACCATGACTGATTTACTGTCTCTCCCATATACATATACAAACATACATATACATACATTATAATAGTTTTATATTGTGGTTGTAGGAATCGAGAGTAGGAATTATAAATCTTGTCTGAATAATAGATAAGGCAATAATCGTAGTTTGTATTTTATTTTATTTTTTAAAAGGCGTGGCAGCCTGAGGGCCATTAAAGCCAGTGAAATTTATATCAATTTAACTAAGGTAGTTTTATAGTAGCGGTAGCTACTTGTCCTTACCTCTTTGGTCTAAACCTACCCTAAGGTCGATTGCCATCCCCATAGATGTGATTCTCAGATCATATGAACCGGCTCTCCTTCTAGTTCTTTTTCCGGGTGCTTTGTGTCTCAGCCCGGGACTTCTTTTTTTGCATCCAGAACTTTATGAGCAAGGTTAAATGCATTTTTGTAAGATCTTTGTATATAAAGTGTAACATCAGTAGTAACTTATTGTAACTGGATTTTACAATACTTAAGGAGTTTATTTCCTTAAGAATAAATAAAACAATCTTTACATTATCCATGCAGCATTTATTCAGTGAAACCCTTTAAAATAAAATTTACATCGATGTTGTGTCGAATCGATTACCATGAAGGAAACACTATTATTATTTTCATGTTCTCAAGGGTAAATCACTGGTAATATATAAGATTTTGGCCGACAGGCAAGAGGTTCTAGTAATTAGAAATGTTAAAATTATTATTTTTATTATTTAATTACTTCATCTAAAATATGAGTATTATAAATTATTTTTACTAAATAATGTTTAAGGAGATAATTAGTATTTACTGTTCATTTCACCAAAATACAACTTTGCCTCTATTTTAATTATTCCAAACTTACATACGTTTATACTATAATAGTAGGAATAAAGTGTAAGTATTATAAATATTTTTAGATTGACTGATTTTCATGAGTGTTTTATATTGTTTGATACTTGATGACCAAAATCCCGAAAGAGCCAGTCTATGAATCATTCCATTACTGTTTCTATCGGAATCCTTTCTCACTGGCTGCATTCCACATCCTAATGGCGAGCTCTGTAGGCAAAGGTCTGCCATAGTCTGTCACCAACACTTTTCAGCTGCCTGTTTTCGAATATGGAGTCAGTCCGTTGGTTTTTCCTTCCATTGGTTTCGTCAGGTAGCGAGGAATATGTTCTTCTTGTTTTTCTTCCTTACTGCTCTATGCCCAAGAGTATTATGAATTATGTCACTATATTTATGTAACTATCTATAAACTTTATAAATAATGTGTTTTTTTTTTAAAGAGTTATTAAGTCACAGGTCTTTTTGAGAGATGACAGTGAGAGTGTCCGTAAAAGTAGCGATTTGAATATAGTTTCTGAGTGTAAGTTAATTTGTTCGTTAATTTTATACAATTATGTCCGATTATATCTTCTTTTTATTTCCATGTTTTTTTTTAAACTTTTATCTTTCAGGACGAGAGAAACTAGAAAAAAGGATTACTGTTATATATGTTATAGTTCCTTCTTGCTTTGTTCTCGTGTTTATGTAGGTTTTAAGTAAATGGTTTACATACTCGAAACAAGTTTGTATGATCTTATGTGTTCTTCGCAGCTGGTTCTGAGTTTCCGTCTTGTTTGCTTAATGTATATTTGCATGTCAGTGTATATATATATATATCCCGTGAGAACTGTAGGGTCCAGCCTTTTTGTCGCATGTGTGTAGGGCTCGGTTACAGTGCGTTGTCTTTTCTTAGTGATGTAGGTATTCCGTTGTTTTTTTAAACAAGTTTCCTAGTCAGTGTAAATCGTTTGCATGTTTATCTCTGTTTTGCCAGCTGGTCTTGTGTCTTTTGTTTTGTTTTGTTCTTGTATTTCCTATTCCTTATCCGTTATTGTGTTTATAGTCAGGTGTTCTTATCTATATTTTGTCAAAGTTGTTGGGTGTAAGTGGACTTTTCGTGTGTCTGAAGGCTCAGAGTTTCTCTTGTGCTGATTTTAAGATGTAAATTATTAAAGAATTAATGAGAGGGAATAGAATAAAAAAATCTATCTGTCCCAGCCAGGAATCGAACCTGGATCTCCTGCTATCCGGGCCGGCGTGCTTAACCATTGATATCTTATTAAATTCCCACTACAATAGTGAGAGCCTAACCCACGAGAAAGACGAGAACATCGTCCTGAACTCGAAGGAGCTGACATTGTCACAAATACGAGTAGCTTTCTAAGATGTTCCTAATATTTAGAGATTATATATGTTGTATAAATGTCTCCACTAGCATTAGATGTCCGGATTACCATTCCAAATCCGTCAGTTAGTTTTTGTACTTTGTTGTCAAACAAGAAGTAGTTCTATTCTTATATTGTTGAAGTTAGTTCAGCAATGTTCGTCGTATAAGTCTCTAAGTTCTGTTTGGTATTGTTACTGTAATGTTATCTGTTATTGGTGTGGTGGGTATAAGTCTTTTATGCCATTGTTTATTAATCTTGTCTATTCTGGCATTGTTATGTCTCGCAGGACTGCGATTGAGTCTGAGAGAGTCTTTGATTAGATTTGCAGTGTCTGTTGCCAGTTTGTATGCCGGTCTGTAATTGATCGTTGGTCGTATATGTATGTCTTGTGTATTGATAGTGTGGGTGTTCCTGGATTTGGTTAATTTATTTAAAGTATGGTTTTACATTATTTAATTTCCAACTTATCGTTGGTGTGTATCCGTAATTCGGTTAAAGTTAGTTTTGTGTTCTGCAGAACTGCACAGTTTGTTTGTCAAAATGAATTGTTGCATTTTGTTGACGTAGCCTTGCGTGTATTTGATAAGTGTTACGGTAGCTTTGTACGTTTGGTTGTACTCTCCAAGTTTCCTACTTATCCTTTAATTAGTGTTGTGTTTTATTATGCTCTGTTTTACGTTTGTTGATTGTTTTCATAAATAAGACTAATTATTTTAAATAAAATTTGTATTTTGCGTGTCTGTATTATATCATTTGTTCTTATTTCTCTAGTGATAAGTAAGGTATGAAGGGCTCTGTGTCCAGCATGTTCGTTTTTTGTTTCGTATTCGTACCTATTTCAAAAAGTTCTTTGTACGTCTATGTCTGGCCTAAAGATGGCAGTCCTTTGTCTAAAGCTCTCAGGAGGTGGAATTTTCAGCAAGTCCCAACGAATTTTTAGAAATAGTAATTATGTGTTCATTGATAGAACTGACCCCTGAAATAAATTTTATTTTAAATGACCTCTTCATTGCCAACACTTCATAATAACAATTAAAAAAACCAAACAAAACAAACAATTGTAAATATTGTAATTAGTGATTTAGGAGTACTGCCGTTGGGCAGCTTCTCCACCAAGCAAAATATACGCTAATTTAATTTTTTTTTAAAAGTTGTGTATGTATATTTTTTTTAAATACTAATTTATATTGTGCATTATTATTTCATTTGTACTTATTTATTATATATATTGAAAGCACATTGCAAGATGTACGCTGTGCTGGATGTAATTTCTGNCATTATTTTATTTGTACATATTTATTATGTATTTTGAGAGCACATTGCAAGATGCACGCTGTGCAGGATGTAATTTCTGAATAAATTATTTAAAAATAATTTTTTTTTAAATGTATCAAAATAAATAAATAACGTTTAAAATTAATAAAAAAAATGTATGGGTAGTTCACACTAAATTTTGAAATGAGAAACAATTGCATAAGAAGGTCACTTACGATGTCTGCTGACAGGAACCGAGTATGTGAGGTCAGTGAATTCAATGTCGACGGGCGGTCTCTTTCTTATCTTCATCTCTGTGTTTTGTAATTTCGTTTCCGACATTTGCCTGAAAGTAAATATACATATATAATAATTAAAATAAATATCAAAAATGTGCTGCACGAATTATTTTAAACTGTTCTATAATTAAATAATTAAACTACATGTGTTTTACACGTGTGTAGAGATAATTTGTAGAGAAATTTTGTTGGGGTTCGGTTAAGGTTGGTAGCCCTGAAAATTGCATACAATGCTTACAGTGTAAGCCAAAAGTCGGCAGATAATGAAAAAATACAGATTTATTTTTAATTGTATTTTTTTTTTAACCAACCTTGACCGAACTCCAATAAAAGTTCTCTATCAATTATTGTTTAATTTTTTTTTTTTAACCAAAAAGATTTTACGCACACATGTCTGCCTCAGATTCACACTCATTAATTCTGAACGAAATCGCCATTCTCTGTAAGACACAACAGAGAGAAATCAAACGCCTTCTAATCGAATACCACAATCTTGCATAGCCAATTATTATTCCAAGATATCACAGATAGATTTCCAACTGAATATATCTCCTTAAAAGTCCGTACAGTTGACGTTTATTTATCAATGCCGGGATCTATTCCAAATAGATAATCGATCCTGATAGACACGAATCCTTGACATCTATATGCCAAGCCATCTTGGTTAGCTACAAGGTTAATCCTTTCCTACATTTTGAAAAAAACTTTCATATTCTTTTAATCTTCCATTTTTTTTTATAAGCTTAAAAGTTTTCAAAAAATTAAATTGTGTTTGTAGATTTTCATTTGTCTTAATCTTTCTAGTCGATACAGAGTCTTATTGTCTTTAAATACGAGACTCTTAAGTTTTTATTTTAATTAGTTTTAAATTAAAGAAACTTAATTCCAAACCAAATGAGAAACCAAACTGCAAAATTGTCCAGTTTTTAGAGGTTGTTAGAAAAATATGTCATAGACTATATGATGTGTAAAATGTAATTTCTAACTCTCATGTAAAATGCTATAAAAATCTTTTGGGGAATCTCATATTTAAAATAAATGTTTTAAAGGTCAAGGAAGCCCATATTATTTTGAAAATTCGGTATTTAGATATTCTTTGGCAAACTTTTGAAAGAACTAATTTTAAGCTGAAAGTAAAAGGAAATATTGAATATTCGACAATATCTTTCTTATTATTAGTGTCATTATAAAACTTATTAAACTTATTTGGAGGAAAACGTATTTTGTAAATAATATATTTTGTAAAATGTTAACGATGAAGTATAAAGAAGTTTTATCTTCATTTAATATATATGTATGAGTGTGTGATCGTTGAACTAATGTGGCACTATTTTTAATTCTTAGATACCTATAGGGATAGGAAGGAAGACATTGGTAATTTTGTATTATAATAACATATATTATATGAAAAAGGAATTCAGGTAAATGAACTTTCACCAATACCATTCTGTTTAGGTGATTATTGTCAGACTTCAGACTCAAAGTATGAAGATCAATTACAAGAGAAACATTTGTTTTTATTTATATGAAATTACAAAAACGTTACAATGGATCCGGCCCATAAGTTGAACTGTTAAAATTTAAACACAACTCAATTCCTGTTGGAGGAAGTGAGGCGAGAACCACTCACTCAGTACCAGTTTGTATACAATTACTTAATCACACACTAAATAACCGCTACTTCCGATCGCGTGTCCTGCAACAATTTCCTCATTATTCCTTCAAGAACCAATCAATAATCAATACAGTCCTTCGAATGACAGTTCAGGACGATCCAATATAAATACGAAGAGTGAAGAGCCATGATAGTGCAATTGACAATTAGTAAAAATCTGAATAAATAAGTTATTTATCGTGCAATGAACTAGAACACTCCATATGCCCATTATATTGAACTCATTGCATTTCACACATTTCAAATTCGGAATGCAGTTATGTAGATTTTTATTGCTAAATTGAAATCTTTATTATTCTGTTAAATAATTTATTTTTTTTATTTCTGGCCATGCTTTAAGGTTTTTCAAACTGAGAGAACATCACAGATTTTATTATCGATAACAGATATATTTTATAAGTGTGGAACATTACGTGGCATGGAAAAATCAAATACTAATACTTATTGTTTTTAACGAAGCCAAATTTGATATTTAGGATTTCTGTTGCCAATGTTTGTCTGTATACATTATTGGCTGAAACTATATATAATAAATTACAGTTATAATAAAAAAAAGGAGAGAAAATTTTGTCGTGAGAACAAAATAAATAATAATGGTACATTCCTTTAGTAAAAATAAGTTTCGCGAATGCATTTCACTAGACATTTCAGTGCCATAAAATTTGAAATAAATTTTAATTTAATAGTTTTTACTTGCATTTTTAAAGAATAGCGAAAACTGCTTAAAGCTGATTCTTCGGAAGCCTTAGAAGTACAGAGATAATGAAAAGAGTAAACACAAATTCTATTTAAATCAGCACAAGCGCAAATAACTTTCTTTCCCGCGTCTGTCTTTTCCACATTTGTCGACACTAATGACGTCACACATTTCCTGAGTACTACACATCTTCCAAACATGTCTCCGTGAATGAAAATATCGTCTAACATAGATACATAAATGTAAATATATTCATACATATATATGTGTGGAAAGTATTTATTAAGTTAAGGAAGAACAGGTTAGAATAAAATAATCTTGAATAATGGGGAAGGCAATGACTGACTTGGGAGAGAAGAGAAGGAAAGGCACTTAACTATCATATATACCTTCCAAAATATCTTCTTTAGTATAAGTTTTTTGTAAAAATATAAAAGAGAAAAAATGAAAAAAAAAAAAAAATTTCCACTTTTTCAAAATAATAATGAATTACATTAATAGGTATAAATGTATAATAATAATATTCAGGAGAAAGTAGTCAAAGAAAGATCTGCTAAAAATGGAATTGTCCACTAATTACCTTTGGTATTTCTTATTATATTCATAACTCTGTAATATGGAGGATTATTCGATTTGGACTTTTCCTCTTCCACTCATTTAGTTTTAGCCAAAAATGTATTTAGTGGACCAATTTTTTATTATTATCTTCTTATACTGTATAATGTATTCTCTCCTTTTACTGAATTTCACCCATTAACAACCTTATCCAACAATTAGAAAAAAAAATAAAGAAAATGATAATCCCATCACACAGTAGCTGCCTAAACTAAGGGAATTTCTTAGTATCTTAGTTGATGAATATTTACATTTGAACTTCCCATGTCATTTGATCCCTCACACTATTTTATCAATAAACAAATCTGTGTTAAGTTTAATTACACTAAACCAAATATTGGGCCTACTAAATTGAGTAACCTGTTTTATGTTCACGTTTGACATTTCAGGTTATTTCCGACCCATATTTTTCTGATTTATTCAGTAAATAACTTATTTTTTCTATTTTCATTTAGCAGCTATCTCGGCCGAGTATGAATAACAACTAATTCGGACTTTCAGTCTCTAAAGTTTAAAATAGTGAAGTTCAGGTCAAATCCAATACTATTTGTTCAATTTCTCTGAGTAAATACTAAAATATTACCATTTACCATTAGTTTATTACCATTAAAATGAGTTTTATTACTCAAAATTTAATACTAAATGCCTGCTACTTGCATTTTTTTTTTTTTATTTTTTTTTTTTGGCAAATCAACCACTAGGGTCATTATTGCCTTAATGCCGGTGAGAAATGGCTATTCCTTCACCGTAATGGAGGGAAGGGGACGGCAGAAGAGCAGAGGGAGAACCCAAAGAGGGGCAACCCCAAGAGCACCGGCACCGGCAGCGGCACCACTCTGATATCTCTCCCGTGGTCATTATTGCAGGCTTTTGTGCATGCTCTCGGAGGAAGGCTTGATTGTGGAGTGCGCATGTGCCTGCTCCATCCGCACTCCACCAAGCCTTGGACCTAAACATAGNATAGATAGATAGATAGATAGATAGATAGATAGATAGATAGATAGATAGATAGATAGATAGATAGATAGATAGATAGATAGATAGATAGATAGATAGATAGATAGATAGATAGATAGATAGATAGATAGATAGATAGATAGATAGATAGATAGATAGATAGATAGATAGATAGATAGATAGATAGATAGATAGATAGATAGATAGATAGATAGATAGATAGATAGATAGATAGATAGATAGATAGATAGATAGATAGATAGATAGATAGATAGATAGATAGATAGATAGATAGATAGATAGATAGATAGATAGATAGATAGATAGATAGATAGATAGATAGATAGATAGATAGATAGATAGATAGATAGATAGATAGATAGATAGATAGATAGATAGATAGATAGATAGATAGATAGATAGATAGATAGATAGATAGATAGATAGATAGATAGATAGATAGATAGATAGATAGATAGATAGATAGATAGATAGATAGATAGATAGATAGATAGATAGATAGATAGATAGATAGATAGATAGATAGATAGATAGATAGATAGATAGATAGATAGATAGATAGATAGATAGATTCTGAGATAGATATTTTGCTTTCAATTTTTATTTTCTAGTAGGTATAATGGGAGAAAATACCAAAAGAGATTTTTTGCTTCGTCTAACCTCATAGTATCAACGTAAATAGCTTGATTTCCTTATTTGAAATTAGTTGAAATAATAAAATAATGAGTAAATATTATTTTAATAAGAACAGGATACCGTACATATAAACTTTATTAGTCCCGAGAAAGGGTTAGTACTACTGTCCCTTCAAATAGGGCTAATATTCAGAAGGGTGTGTCAATAATATTCTACATTTAGCTGTTATACGTAAGCAGAATCCTTACATGTGCTGGCCCCAATAGCTGGCGGAAAATATATAATCTAGTAGGAGCGAATACATAATAACCTTGCTCCAATTCTCCGTGTATCTGCGATGATCCTGACAGATTGCCATCAGGCTAACACAGTTAATTGTAAAATTATGTCAAGTGATTTTCTTATGTGTGAAGTGCTCTTCTGAAATAATTTATTTATAATATTTAAATAATGAAGGCAATG
>KZ807948.1:137170-153010 GCA_000696205.2 Oncopeltus fasciatus
TATATATATATATATATGTATCTTTGAATATTCTTATTTTTTTTTTATCAAGAGAAGATTTTCAAAAGGAGTGAGTCATCACCGGTCTTCGACTCCAAATACCGACGACATTCTTTGCACAGCGTTCTATTTTCCAGGTTCTTCATTGTCTTGTAGAGTGGCCGTGCTTCTTGCGATGTGGCATGGCTTCTTGTAGATTTGATACCGTCCATCCTACTCTTCTGCGGCGAGTCCCATTTGAGAACCTGTCATCTTCCGCCGTACATTCTATCGCAGTCTTGGTCGGCCTCCTTTTTGTTTAATTTTTTTTTTTTCTCTCGCATGATTATCCTTGAAATTTCTTCATCAGCCATTCTCACTAGAATGCTCAGCTCACCAGAGGCTCCTACATGAAAACTCCCATACGACTAGCCCAGCCATGGTCCTCTCGTGAGTCGTAATTACACGAACCATGCAGCTGTTGGAACACAAGAAAGCTTTTAGTCAAGCGTTGTTTCAGGCTTACCTTCAACCTTAACGATACGCGTTAGTTCCCCATTGACAAATTCCTATAATTATCTCAATACTAACATACGGTAAACAAAGTAACATTTTCTTTTTAATGAGGATTAAAAACGCTAAACTAATGCAGCTCCTATGTGTGGGCGGACACCTTCCCAAGTTGAGGGAATTATGCAACAACTCCATAGTAGTGTGTTTGGATTTGGTAAAATATATATTTTGGGAAAAAGGTAACTATATAGGAGATTGTATATTGATTTTTTGAACTAAGGGTTTACACAAAGGGCACTAAGGTGATATATTTTTGATACCCTGAAGAATTATACACATTTGCTGATTACTTGACCCTTCTTAGCCTGGTTAGTGCTATGATAGTTCTATGCTGCTCAACTTATCTGAAGAGAGTTACTTTATTTATTTGACTACTATTCAAATATAAATGGATGGAGTGAATAATTGATTTATATACATCACTGGGCCAATGAAGATTTAGTTATCCCAGGGTAGTAGTAAAGAGAGAGGTAGAGGGGGACTCTCTCCCCCTCTATCACTTCACCAATTGCCTTGAAGAAGGTCTGTAATTTAGGCCGAAACGTAAATATAAACAAAATTTTTTTTTTGTTTAAAAATTTAGTCTAATATCTTCAAATTACAAGATGGAATCCCTGACTAATCCCTTCTTATTAATTAATTAACTGTCATTAGCTTAGATTTTCCATTGATTTGTAGTTTAAATTTATATTGCTCATAAAAATATAGGTATCATGGGCAAATAAATAGTATATAGTTCATGGGTATATAGGTTTAATCATTGGTATATAAATCAGAGCTATATTCATTTATGTAGTTTATTTTCCTTAGTGATTATTTTTCTAGCTATATACCTTATGGTTCACAAATATAGTTCGTAGTTATATTTAAAACTCTCATGAATTGTTTATAATTTACGTGGGATAAAAAAACCACAACCAAAATAAAATATTTAATAGTTTTTCTATACATCTGCTTTAATTAGCATTTTTTTATAGAATTATTAATTTAAACGAAAAATTCAGGAAATAAAATTAAATGATAATAAGATATTAAAACTAAGAGCTTCTTTTTGAGTTTCAAATATTGCATATGCGACAAAAATCCTGAAGAGCAAAATAAAATAAACAGATAATGACACTAAAGTCAGGGCAGCAAGTCTTGGGAGGTTGATAAGTGTAACCGTTCCGAATTTATAACTGTTTTAAACATGTAATCCTAAATTTAAACCTTCTCCAAAGAGAATCTGAAACAAGCTCATATTAAATTAGGCATATATAACTTAGGAACATATAACACCTCAATCTCTAATTTCATCAAACTAGGAACAGTGATTTCCAAAGAAATTGGTGCACAAGATACGAAGGACATGTGTTATTTTCGNAGCGAAATGATAAAAAATGTACTTACGTTCATATAAGTTTCAATTCACAGAGAAAATTTAATCTGAAACAAAAACAATTATAATATATAAAGAATGTTAGTTCTCTGTTAACATCATAGTTGAAAGATGACGGATTTAAAATAAATACAAATTTGTTAACCAAAGGTTTTAATTTCGACCTGAATTTGAGTGCATCTTCAGTTGTAGGTATATGGTAATTAGGTACAGAGAGCCACGTTCGCCCCTTGTGTGCTACCTCATGACTAAATGCATTTTAATGAATAAATTGTGACACTTATTCAAAAATGTTGTCGTGATTATAAGTAGATTTAATTAGACTTTGAAAAACATATTTTTAAAGTTATTTTTATATCATTTTAAATTTATATGAAACCGTATATCTAACAAAAGAATATTTATAACAATACGGAAATCAGGGGACCCAAGGATAACTACTAGTTCTAGAAGAAATACATTACAGCGAATCAGAATGTATCAATGTGTATCCGTATAGCTCTAAATGTATTCATACACACACACACACACACACACACAGATTAAGACGGCTCAATGAAAATTGACTCTGATAACAGCAACAAAACTAATTCATCAGGAGGGAAAAAAAAGCAAAAAAAACTTTTGAAATAAATTTTCAGAATTTTATTCGAGGATACTTGCTACCCTTCATCAGAGAGTACTACTACTTCTCTATTAATACGTCAAGTACTTTTTTGCTTTTTATAGAAAATTGTATTTTTAAATTCTGGAGAAATTAGTCCCATGGTTTCGGCCAGAAATTACATTAGTCTACTATAAGATTATCTGAAAAAAAAAGTATTTCATGTTCTACAATTAAAGTGAATTGGCGTTATTCAATAACATAAAATATTTAATACATTCATTAATTTATATTTAAGTCTTATTTAATTTAAAATCAAGATCTGTGCGATGGGTTATAATATTTAGAATTTTTTTAAATCAAATAAACTTCTGAATCTATAATATAAGCTCATTGCATTGTTTTTCCATTTTGTTATCATCTTTGTTTTTCGTTTTTAACTTTAGCTTCAGACGAAGAACATTATACAATTCTTTCAATCCTGAGTTCTCCGGTAAATCATCAAAGCTCCAACAAAATTTTTAACAATGTTGTTTCCATCTATCAACGTACTTGTCAAACCCATTTTTTCAATAAATATAAATTTAGTTGTGATTTATTATCCCACGTAAATTTGAACAATTAATGAGAGGGAATACAATTTAAAAAAATTATAAATAAAAAAATAATAAAGTAAATAACGAGAGTCGATAAATAGCTCTACAATATCAGCTCCTTCGAAAATAAGACGATGTATTCGTCTTTCTAGTTAGGCTCTTGCTATTGTGGTGGGAATTTAATAAGTTATCTAGCTCGTCCCGGTGGTGTAATGGAAACATACCGGCCCGGAAAGCAGGAGATCCGGGTTCGATTCCTGGCTGGAACAATTAGTGTTTTTTATTCTATTCCCTCTAATTTTTTCAATGTCCACTTCGACTTATCCGCTCTTCAAAAGCCACTGTCGATTCCTACCTAAAAATCCTTCTTATCGCCATAAAATGCAGCAGCAATAAGATATTATATTTCATTAAATTTTTAACACTTTAATGTTCTGGGCAATCGCTTTTTTCATTTCTTTTTTTCCTAATACTCATCACACTAGCATATTATTATTTTTCATTTACTTATATTTTTTTCTTTTTAATTAGTGTCCTACACAATGTAGGAGGGCTGGGCTGGCTTCTCATCTCATGTCTAAAATAAGCGATTATACATGAATTAAAAAAATTTAGATATTTCACATATAAAGATTGCAAATAGAATTGTAGTAAGAGGGCGCCTCGATAGCTCAGGGGATCCGTTCAGGTCTCACAATCCTGGGAGCCGCAGGTTCGAATCCAGCCCAGGACAGTATCTTACCTATAAATAAAAGCTTGTCCTGAGCCATGGATGTTTAGAATGACGTGGCTAATTGTAATATGTGGCTGAAAGGGAGGCTATCAACACTAAAAACAAAAATAAAAGAATATAGTTATTTCATTGTTGTTCTACAGTCTATTATATTTAAATCTTTCAAAATAGCTACTGGCTGACAAGTTCTACAAAGCCGCATACCTATAGAATGACCAATGAAACGAGAGAGAAAGGCGACTTCAAGAAGGAGTGAGGAATGAATCGCTAAGTCTGACAGGGCTGGCAAACAAATGACCGGGAATTAGGCCTCTGTCCAGACTGAACAATGAGCTCTGGGGAGTTCTAGAAGGCTGAGGAGGGGCCTTCCCTACTTGGCTACGTCCCAACTAACAGGCCAGCTGCAATCCATCGGAGGAGCAACAAAAATTGTAGAGCTTAAAGGAATTTAACTGAAAATGGCTGAAAAAAAGGTAGACTTTCTGGTTGTCGACGCTTAACTCACCACTGAAACAAATCTATAACCTCTTATTATCGAAGAGCCACTTGACAGACACTGCCCAAGGAGTCCACTTCCTCCCTTCAATATCTTGTTCTTGAATCCAGTGTTTCACTATCCGTCCATCTCAGTTTCGGTCTTCCTCTTTCCCTGTCCTTGTTGTCTAATGGCTTCCTCTTCGGGTGCCAACTTTGCACAAGAGGTCTATTTGAGGCCTAGTGGGTTATATACCAACACTGGGCTGACTTATATTTATTTAATTTGTAATATATCTTGAGAGTGGTGTCATTGGTCACCTTCTCTACTCATATGAATGACATTGAATGTCATTTTTACTTCATTGTGATCAAATTACAATATGTTTTTATTTAACAGAATGTAATAAGTAAATAAAAGTTTAATTAGTTTTTAAAAAAAAATTTGCTATATAGGAATGTTCTAGGAATGTTTAGGAATTATTGATTTTCCTCTGTTTCTGTCGTTCTCTCTCAATCCTCCCTTCTCTTTTTCCTCTTTATCTCTCTCTGTATTTATTTAGGAATACATTTTATGTTGTGAATTCTATCGGGGAGGTGAATTCTTCGTCTTAAGAAGTTAGAGGGCCAGTTTGACTCATTGTCTGGAAGTTAGCGACTGGCAAGCAAATTTAAAGCTATAGCTTTTAATAATTACTATAAATTATTAGGGGGTTAATTAGATGTTTTTAATTATATGAATGATAATTTATATACAACTAATACTGTATTATTATTTTATTGATTATTATTATTGATGTAATTTGTAATTATTTTCCTTTTATTTATTATGATTCATCGATATTTTAGATACTTAATTTGTTTTTGTTTTTANTATATATATATATATATATATATATTTATTGCTCTAATAATTAATAATTTTCTGGTAAAAAAAAGACCGTCAAGAAATTTTTTGTCCCTTAAACTCTTTATCAATTGGATATTTACCAAGAAAGTGTAGTACAATTTGTTGCACATTCAAAAGTAAAAAGACATTTATCTGCTCTTTCTCAGGGCTTCGGGGTTTGCAATTCTAGTTCTGTAGTTCTCCCCTCCCCCCTCAAAATTTTGTACCCCAAACGAATTTTCCCAAGTATTATTATATTTTAACTCTTGGAAGTAAATAACTAAAAATTTATAAATTCTATTATATTGCTATTCTATAATATATTACTTTTATATAGTTATATTATAAAGATAATTATACCTTTCAATCAATCCTTTTAAAATCGGTTCTTTAGTTAATGCTTGACTAGATCAAGTTTCTAATTCGCTTTCATCCTTGAAATTGAAAACCAAAACTTTAACAAATATTATTAGATGATTTTAGTTGGAGTTCAGTCAAGGTAGATAAAAAAAAACACAAATTTAAAAAAATATATTTTTTAAAAAAGATTATCTGCTAACTTTTCGGCTAACATTGTAAGTCATCTTCAGGGTTATCATGAAGACGTTCTGTCCCTAACTTCACATTTCCATGACGTCAGTGATGGAAATGTGAACTTAGGGGCAGGTCGTCCTCTCTCATTTTCATGATAGGCAGCCCTGAATATGGCTTACAATGTAGCCGAAACGTTGCCAGATAATCCTTTATTAAAAAATACATTTTTTAAATTTGTGTTTTTTAGATCTACCTTGACTGAACCCCAACTAAAAGCATCTAATAATAATATCTACGGTCAAAAAACTCTCTTTTTTATCAAATAATAGGTATCCAAATTTTGGCAATAAGACCATTCTGATTCTTGTGCAAAAAAATTAAAAATTTCAAAAACAAACGTCTTGCCAGTTTGAACGGATCCTTGAAATGCAAAAAGCAACTATGTAAGCATTTTAACCTTATTAAACTAACTCGGAAAGCCAGGATACATTTAAAAACACTAATTACAAGGAATTACAGAAGGCGATGTTTTTGAAGATAAGTAGTTATTATTTCTACAGCTGGCAATCGGATGCGCAGATCTCATGGCGTTCCCTTGGTCTGAAAAAGGCTGTCTGATTTGTATCCTTAGGGGATCGGACTCCAGGTGAAAGTGATTTTGCAACATTTTCCAGTAAATTACAAGTAATGACTTGAATATTGCATTGGTTCAACTTCATGAATGGTTGTTGCTTCAAAAAATATTATTTTAGATTTATTTAAGTTTTGTACAGAATTTAATTTTTTAGCAATTGATCCCAGTATGGAAAATATCTTGAGTTGTAGGTGAACTGATTTTCATGCGGACAAACCAATAAATAATTTATCGTTATTTAATATAAATTAAATTACTAAAAAACACAATACTTCATAGGTTACTCTTAGCATTTAATAACTATTATTGGTATTGAAGGACTCATACAAAATAAAAATGACGTTAATCTTTAGCGACAAACATCACCATTTTCCCTAAAGGAAGATATAAACTACAAAACATAAATAGAAAGACTGTCAGATTGAGAAAATTATGGACATTGATAGCAGAAGGGATTCCCACAATATATCCGTCTAAGACAAAGCTTAGTGGTCATACCTTTGTCGCTCATTGTTCTCATAACAAATACATTTTTTAAATGTGGTCTTATTTATATATTTTTTCAATGAAAACATGGAAAATCTCAATTTTCAAATATTAATATTCAATATCTGCTGTGTAAACGTATCTCCTGCGTTTCGAACTTCTTTGTTTACATGTGATAATATAAACAAAAGTTCAAAAGGAGAGTTTTTTTGACCGTAGATATTATTCTTAGATGATTTTAGTTGGGGTTCGGTCGAGGTAGATCCAAAAAAAAATACAAATTTAACAAAAGTGTATTTTTTAAAAAGATTACCTGCCAACGTTTCGGCTTACATTGTAAGCCATCTTCAGGGCTATCATGAAGATGAGAGAGGACGTCCTGTCCCTAAGTTCACATTTCCATGACCCAACATAACTTGTGGTGTTCTTACAATGTCTAACACTTCACTAAGACCTCTCACCAGACTACAGGCAAGCAACAAGACCTTACAGATCTCACCTGTGGACTCACCGCCACTTGTCACCAACACAACTTCACCAACTACAAGTACATCGGATACAACCAGCCAGGAAGACATCAACACACCACTAAAGGTTGATGGTTTTTTTTGTTACTTTAAAACCAAATACCCCTCTCTTATTCAACCCCTTAACAAAATAATAGTATTGCATAAGACATTAGCCTCTAACAACCAACAACTTAGATGATTTTAGTTGGGGTTTGGTCAAGGTAGATCCTAAAAACACAAATTTATAAATGTATTTTTTAATAAAGGATTATCAGTCATGAAAATGTGAACATAGGGACATGACGTCTCTATCGTCTTTATGATAGTCCTGAAGATGGCTTACAATGTAAGCCGAAACGTTGGCAGATAATCCTTTATTAAAAATACATTTTTTAAATTTGTGTTTTTTGGATCTACCTTGACCGAACCCCAACTAAAATCATCTTAGTATAAAGAAAAGTGTTTTAGTAAAACTTAAATTTTAAAAATGGCGTAAATGTGTCATTTATATTATTTCCGAACTTAAATGACAGTGATGAAATACGTAATACGGTTAATTATAGTCAATACAGGACCAATTTATAATTTTTCTTCCGATTTTTAGATTGTATTTGCCTCGAAACATCAAATATGAAGTTATTATACGATAATGTAAAGGGAACCAGAAAAAAAATCTTGTTACCTCAGCCATGAATCGAACCCGGATCTCTTGTTTTCCGGGCTAGTATGCTGACATTTGCACCACCGAGGCTAGCTAGATAATTCCTTCTACTCCCAGCACTTTACTCTGACTCTCGTTTTTTCCGATATTTTTTTAAAATAATGATATTATTGGTGGTATATAATCCCACGTTAAATATTATACAATAAATGCAAACGGAGCCAGAAAAAAAATCTTACTACCTCAACCGAGTTTAGATTCGGAGTAAAGTGCGAGGAGTTGGAGAGATTATCTGGCTAGCCTTGGTGGTGCAGTGGCCTGCATACCTGCCCGGAAAGCAGGAGACCCGGGTTCGAGTCCCGGCTGAGGTAGTAAGATTTTTTTCTGGTTCTCTTTGCATTTCTTGTATAAAATTTAAAACAAAATTTCATACAAGAAATGCATTTTTTTCCTGTATTAACAAAATTTCATGTTGTTGTGGGATTACATACCACAACAACATGAAATTTTGAGTGTTTATGTTTTTTATTTTTCTGAATGATACAATATTTTATTTTCTATTATGAGGGAAAATTAAATATGTCCCTTAGAATGAAATGGGATCTCTAAATTTTTGGTGAACTCCAAGGTTTTTAGTTTTCCAACTTTGTCCCTCCTGAGAAAAAAATCGGATGTGAGATGTGATTTACAATTACAGTAACGGTTACAATATGTAATGTTAAAAAGAAGCAGTTATATTATTAACAGAAATTATCTAAAGACTAATAATATTTTGATTTATGAATAAAATAGATCTTAATGGGTTATAGCTAATGCGAAGAAACTAGCAATAAATGTGGTGTTATACGAGAGCCGGTGAAGTCAGTCCCACTAAGTGGTGGTGAGGTCAGCGCACTCTCTTTCCGGGTAGCCCCGGCAGAGTGGCCACTGCGGGGAGCTAATCTCTCCCCAGGGGGGGTCAACAGCAATCTGTGGTCGGTCGTGCTTGCTCAACACTCTCCTTTCTGGGACACCTCGTGTGCAACGGTGGATTGGAAGGGCGCCTTCTATCCCACTCGGAATCGAGCTGCTCCCCATTCGCCAATCTAACGGGGATATCGAGCGGATTTCCCGTCATCTTGCTGACCACGCAGGTACTTAGTGGGACGCGACTTTTCAAAAAGTCTTCAGATGAGAAACTAAAAATAGGGTCATTTCAAAAATCTCACACAACATTCAATCTTTCGCAATTTTCAAAATACAAATTCCCCTTATTCGTCATTCCCTTAAAAACAATTTCATTTCTTAAGTTTGTGAATGACTAAAATAATTTTTTTAGCCTATCAACTTATCCTGCATGTACGGTCATATAAGTCAATTACTCCCACATTGTGAGTGGGGCATGAGAAATATTTTTACTTTACACCACTTCTAATGGACCTCCTAAAATTTCCCTCACTCTAAATTCATCTATTCAATGTATCAATTTTACACATGAATGAAGTGATCTAACATATTTTTAAAAAAACCATAAATATCTAAATTGGTATCAACAGTTTGCAATCGTTCGTTTTGAAGAGAGACCAGAGTTGAGTTTGCAATCAAAAACCTAAAATCAAAATTTGGTTTCTATATTTTAATACAAAGTGAGCCCGCCCAACAATCGAAATTACATTATTAAATATCATTCATAATACGATTTTTCTTTGTGTCATAGTATACATATATACTTAATTAATTAACAAAATTATATTTTAAACTTTTTTATCTGTGTTTTTTTTTCATTGGGCAAATAGTAATAAAGATTTTAAGAATTTTAATAAGGTTTGTAAAATACAACTTTGACTTCTATAATTTTTTCGACCGAATTTCTAACATTTTCTTACGACTAAAAATATTGATATCTAGATATTGAGTGTTTGTGTCAACAAAAACTGGCGTGTATTTTAGGGGCAAAGAATCATTTTGTAAAAAAAATTTTTTTTCAATGCCTACTAAAATTAAATATTGTATATATTTCACAAGAATTTGCACAAAAAGAAACTCGGGCACCAATATGCTTTCTTTTTTATACCACTTGAATTGTTGTTATTTTGTAATAATTTAATAAAAATAGCTTTGCGCACAGCTGTTTTTAGTTTCCTTTGAAGTATAACTGTCATAATTCCTTCTCTTGCCGATAGACTATCACTTACACTTTTTTTCCCACTACTCGTACTTAGTCTTTTAGTCAGCACACCTGGTGTCTAACGTGCGACAAGAATCATCTCTCACATAAAAATCTCCATTCGTCACTACATTTATATATATAAACAACCAACAACTTAGATGATTTTAGTTGGGGTTTGGTCAAGGTAGATCCTAAAAACANTATATATACCTGCGTTGGTATTTATACATACATATATCTAATTAGAATTAATATATTTATTTCATAACTTTCCTCAAACACTGTCCAAGTTTTAAAGGCAGAAATATATTAATTCATTGATATATTTTTCTTAATACTTTTTTTAATGATATATTGACTTTAATTTAATTTGAATAAGGTACTTACATTAATAAAGTTTTGTGCGTTTGAATGAATCTGAAACATTAAAAAAAAATAGTTATTTAAATTAAACCAGTCTGTCCACATATTATTCAAAATATGATCTTATGTAATATACTTCTTCATAGAAGGCTAAAGATTAAAAAAAAAATATACATATATTAACACACTTTTTTTTACTAAACAAGTTTCGCGTTTTTGGAAACCTCTTCAGGGGCTTGAACTGTACTACAAAATTCATGCCTTTATTATTTGAAAGAAATAGCTTTATTATTAATTAACTTATTGAAGTGAAATTTTCGGTTACAGGAAAACCCACTTTCATTGCGGTTTTTTAAGAAGTTGTACTCCAATGTGTATATTATCAAGTAGTATTAGATGATTTTATGAATTTTAATTTATCACGCCCAGTTTTTGTTACTTTACCTTAACCGTTATAGTAATTGTAAAATTTCATGAAAACCCCTTAAAATTATTTTTCTTCTTTAATTAACATATTTAAAAACATTTTTAGTTTTGCTTTAATGTAAGAATTTTATTTTATTATTCTTTTATTTGTGCTTGTGGTTAAGTCGATGACAATTAGAGTTATTAAACAACCGATTCTTCGCATTTTATGTATATTTTAATTTCTGAGCGCTTTCGGAATCATTGTTCACATCTTCGGAAATCAATCACCTATTTGGGAGTGTCCCGGGGCAGCTAGCTCTAGGTGGACTTCCAATAGCACAAGTCTCTATTCCTCTTCCCGAACCATTTCAGCCAATGAAAACTCAAGTTTAAATACGGAATTTTATTTCATTGTTTAAAAATTGGACATGCTAGATCATACATACAAATATATATATATATAACGTGCCAACTTGATTTCCCGACAAAAATCCGTTAGAACGCATAGGAAGATATTTTAAGAGTGTAAACTTGAGAATCAATCGGTGCCCTGGTGACATTAAATAATATATTTAGGCTTCATTTTGCAAACTTGTCATTTGTCTCTGGTTAAAGTCGACTGATGGGTATGGGTAATGTACGAGGAGACCGAATTAAAATTTTGAACCATTAAATTTAAAAAATTTACAAAAATTAAAAATACATTAAAAATATTTGAGAATGCTAATTCAAAATTTGACCCTTTGGAATATATTAACTATATTAGATATTTGAGTTTTGAATTTCAAAACGTTGAAGGAATTTTTTTTTTGTTAAATTCTGCTAGGGGGCCAAAGGTAATTTAAAGCCTTTTGTCACATAAAGTCCTGATAATTCCACAGAAGATGGATATGAAATATTTTTACAGATATATAATCTAATCATTCAATATATTTTTTGTATTCTCACTTATAATAGTGATGAAGTTAAACTCTCCCTTTTCTTTTAAAATAAAATAACTTTGCAAGTGATAAAATAAGAAAAATATATGATTAGAATGTTCAAGGCGCATGTGGTACTTCATAGGTGCTCATTAGTCCAGCGGACTGTATCAAATCGTAATTAATGCTACATCTTGAATTATTAAACAACTTATACTGAGATCTGAGATATATTTAAGGTCATACGCCATTTTCTAGAAAAATAAATTTTAGCTCCAAGACTTATCAACTGCCCCCTTGATTCAAGAATGAAATGTGTAATTAGATATAGCTATTTACTGCTTACTTAAGCATTATTTGGAGTGAGCTCATGTGTAAAGTCAAACAAAGACAAACTTTTGATAAAAATATCTTATTTTCTGAGAAAGAAGAATTTGAAAAAATACAACCAATTTGGAGGTAAATTTGTTGACCGTTAAGTTGTCTGAAGAGAGGATTATCAGGAATTCAACCTTGTTAGTTGAAGAATTAAAAAATAATTATAACCAAAAAAATTTTTTTTAATTTTAAATAGAAACTTTTTTGGTTACTAATTAGTTTTTAATTCCTCAATTACCAAAACCAAATTCTTGTTAATCCCCTCTTCAAAAAAAAACAAAACATAACCGTTCACTTAGGATTAATTCCTTATTTTAAATGGAAAATTGTACGTTGTTGGTTAATTTAAAAATACATAAGCTAATTTTACAATTTATGTCATTGATTTTTTAAAACAAATATTCCTTGAGTAAATTAACTTAGGTGAATTGATTAACTTGATTAAATTGGTACCATCACATAAACTAAAGGACATTTCTTCGATTCCTTACCAATTTCACTAATGTTCTAGCTGCTAAAAAATTTCAGATAAATAAACTAATTCCTTATTTGTTTCTTACAGAAAACCGTTAATTGGGTCGTTAATGGCTGAAATCGGTCTAATGGGCCGTAAAAGGGGGTTCAGGGGAAGAAAAATACATTTCCTCTTCATCAGGACTGAAAATTTACAATTTCGAATTATTTCTATTTATGAAATGTATAAACCTATTATGTAACATTTACCATTTGTCGCTTATAAGTTTTTTATTTATTCAAAAATTTCAGTTAACTTACTTATAATAATAAGTTATTTCTTAAATCTAAGTCTTTTAAATACTATTAGTTAACCAGTGAGCATCGACACACACCAGTAATTGTAATATATCTTCGGTGTAGCATGACATCATCCCTAATGAACGAAAAGGGTTAAACAGCTCTTGGTAAGTGCAGATAACTTACAAACAGCATTGTCAAAACATACAAGAGAAAATAAACATAGATGTGACTTCAACAATATAAAGTTCTAAGAAATTAAAATAAAAACATGACTTGAAATAATAGCGTTGTAGTGATGAAATGATTTTTAAATTGATTGATAACCTAAAACTTAAATTAAAAAATACATGGACAATAAATTATATGTGCGTGTGTGTGGGGGTGTGGGGTGGTTGGGTATGGGTAAGTGGGTGTGGGTGCTTAAGTATTTTCATGTCGACGAGAGACGTAATTAGTGGTAAGGCTCGGAAGTAGCCGTAACCACCCTCGAGCTGAAATGCTCCGTCTCCCCCCTAATCCGAGGGTTGGTACACCCCAAAGTGGGGCGCGTCTCTTAATAGTACCGTCAGTAAGAGCCTCTTATTTATACTCTACAATTTCGTGATGACGTTAAATTACTCCTGGTGAAACTGTGTGTTCCTCTTTGGCAACGGCTGAACTCTGTCCCCTCCTTGTGTTTATCGAGTTCACCTACTACATGTCACTCTTTGTACTATACATTTAGGAAAATATGATTATTTTCACATGGCATATGCAAGCTTTGTTGTAACCTCTTTTGAAATTTTCAAAGATTTACAACTATGAGTTACAAGTATGAATTTTATAAGCTATTTCTCAATAAGTTTATGTTTTAAGCACATGCACACGCCAATAAACATGAATATACGTATGTATATTCAATGAAAAATTGCAAATTGCAAAAACCTCCCAAGACAACTGTCGGCATCCCTGGCAAACCATGAATCCAATGTAGGCAAACTTAAGTGCATTTTAGGAGAAACAGGCATATATGAAAAAATTTAATTAACCCAACAGTCATGGCGTAATAACCATGATATTGATCGCCCTATAACCTGATCCTAATCCTAATCCAATGAAAATTTTGAGCGGAGGTAAATTTAAAAAAAACATGATCAGGGGGACAACTAAAAGAAGTATGACAGAAATTCCTCAGTACATACAACCTTGAATTTTTTTTTTTTTTTTTTTTTCAAATTTATGGGTATTCGGATTTCGCCAGTTAATCCTTCATTAATAACAAGTGACAATCATCCGGTAAAATTCCTAACCTCTTAGCAGATTTCTGAGAAGTAAGTTCGTAAGGACCAGTCAACTGCTCTTTTTTACATTCCCTGTGGTGAGTAGATGGCGACTAACAGTACCTTTCGCACTAACACCACACTCCATGGTAAGTTTTTCTGGATGGATTTGACTCAACAGCTTCCTGCAGGACCTCATCAATATCCATTTATGGTCCCACAGAGTCCTTCTTCCTTTCCGACGTCGTATCTTCAGTGCTTTTTTTTTTTTTTTTTTTTTTTTTTGAGTGCACTGGTCAAGGACACCTTACCCATCAGATTTAATAATTTTACTAATCGCTAAAGCTGCTGTGAATTTTTTTTTTTTTTTTTTTTCAGTAATGTCTTAAAATTACGAAAATTTCGTTTTACACTCATGATTCTTCTTGAAACGAACAACTGAACTGAGGATTTTTTTTTTTTTTTAACAAGTCGAATGTAATTTAACAAACCTTAGAAACATTCTAAAAGGATAATTAAGTATAAGTATTTATTAAATAGGATTAAAATTTTGCAGTTACTTGAAATCATAAATTTCATATAAAACGGTAATTTTTTCTTCTTCTGAAAAGTTCTCTAAAGAACAACAAATTAACTACATTAATATAGATACATTCATTGTATTTATTGTTAGCCTCTATATCAGCTGACCTGTTAGACATACACTCCCCAGAATCACTTATCTCCATATCCTCCCCACTGCCCCTCATACAGCTATCACTGCCTTCTTCATCAATTTGTGAAGGTTTCTCCAAAGAAGATTGAATTTAAAATGAGTAACTTAACTGTTAATGATAGTAAAATGGTTGAATCAAGTACGAATTATTTCACTACATACCCACCGATTGTTTAAAAATAAAACGAATCACTTAATTTACAAATGGTGAGTTTTTTGACCGTAGATATTATTATTAGATGATTTTAGTTGGGGTTCGGTCAAGGTAGTTCCAAAAAAAAATACAAATTTAAGAAAGGTAATAAAAAAAAATTTTAAAGGAGGTTTCTTGTGTTATTCAAGAAAAACCTGTTTAGTGAGGGCAGTTTAAAAAAAATTCATTTTTTTTTTTTTTTTTTGGATCGACCTTGACCGAACCCCAACTAAAATCATCTAATAATACTTAATTTACATTTTAAATTACTTTCTTCGCTACAAATATTATATTAACAGTCAAAATGTTAAGGAACGGTAATCACACTTTTTGAGTAGAACTTCATTCTAAGAGATTTTTAATAATTAATTAATTAATTAGAACTTCTATTGTATTTATATATTATAAATTGGTTTTCTTTTTTTGCGACAAAAAATAAATGATTTTTGTAGTAATAATGTCAAAATTTTTCATTTAAAGAAAGTACAATAGTTTTCACTTTAGCATTAAACGATAGCATTATATAGAATCTATATTCAAGGTTGATTAGATTTAATATGATTTATATAATGAACCTTGAATAACATTCTTCCATTAATAAAATCAATAAAAACGTATTAAAATTAAGTGTAAACTATTTTACTCTCTT
>KZ807948.1:166342-188057 GCA_000696205.2 Oncopeltus fasciatus
CCCCCCTCCCCCCCCCCCTATCCCTCAATCGCACCTCAACAATTGTTCTCCTCAACTACACTATTCCCCCTCCCCTCCTCCTCTCCCCCAAGATAATGGGATTCAAGCCTTTCTCGAACAAATCAGCAGTAATGCAACTCCAAGGACAAATATTCATCGTTTGGTGTTTCGATTTGATTCCATATGAAATTCCTAGCAACCAGGTGAAGGAAGGAAACGTTAATTTAAAATGAAATAAAGATCAGATTTAATTGCAAAAATAATCATTACATTTACGGGCAAATAACAACAAATATGGACAATTAACAATAACTCTTCTGACTAGAATTAATCTCTGCTAAGAAGAATTGTACTTCAAAACTAAACTAATAATAATAGTAATTGTACTTGATGTCAATTTAATAGGTTTACCATCATGGAAATCAAGGTGTAAGGAACTGTTTTACATAAAATACTATAAGTTTATTCTACTTCCAAAATACCTCAGCAGCTCAACTGCCTTGTAATGAGATTGCTTCACTGAGAAAAGAACGATGCTTAACTTGCGGTTAAATAGAGCTTTAAGGAATGGGTTAACATATTTCCTTATTGGATATTCTGTGCCAAATAGCCACATAGGAAAATAGAAAATTTTTCTTATTTTCACGTTTTTGGCACTCTTAAAAAGTTCACCCCCATTAAAAAGCAGGAAAATATGTTAGTTCTAAAAGCAATTGTTTCTCTATCATATATATATTATATATGGTGTGTGCCGTTCAACATTCAACGCTTTACAGACCACAGTTCTTAATTTTTCTTAGTTTATTTAGCATGCAGCTTTTCAATGAAGGAGTGGGGGGAATTGTCTGAAATTTGAAGTAGGAATGCTACAATTTTTTATCTATTGGGAGTAATCATATCACTTTCAAATGTAAATTAAATGTTTGATTATGTTTTGCAGTGAAATCCGACAAATAGAAGTAGGGATTTCCTAAAATGTCATGTAGGGGTAAAAAAAAAAAAAAAAATTCATCTGCAAGGGGCATTTATGTATTTTAGTGGAAAGAAACAAGACAGGTTTTTTTACTGATAAAAATATATTCTGCAAGTGTGGTGAGATTACAGGACTAGAAGAGAAAAAAAAATACTCATTAATTAATGAACTCTGTACTTAGAAATTTCTTAGTCCACGTAGCTCTTGCATGACGGATACATTTAATTTGTTTCCCCTTTATTAAAAAATAAATAAACTAGATTTTAAATATAATTCTGTACGTAATTAGGTATTCAATTTGACGGGTCATTAACGAACGACGCGTGGGTTTGGATGCTATATCTGCAGACGCCTGGGTATGTGACCGGAACGACATAGCAGCCTATGGCTATGGAAGGCGTTGTCACATATAGGTGAATAATTAAATATATAAAGATACAATGAAAACTCCATAGAAGTACATTGTTTGAAGAAGGTAGAGTAGAAAATTGATATAATTATGGCTTAACCATATGGTCAGTCTTACTGAGGCCCGTTAAAGATCATAATTGTTTATAAAAATAACGAAGATATTACATTTTACAATCTCCTAAACCCCCTCCCCCCAACTGCTGATTTAAGCCAATAATGAACTCATCCAACGGTTTCCAAAATAAAAACAATAAATACTATATTCGGTTTTATTATTTACAAAAATATCCGATGCTATTGTGTGTACAGATAAATATATTTATAAAACAAAAAAAAAATTTTTAATTTACCATATTTTTAGAACCTCCTATATAGAATTGGATGGAAATTTTGTCGTGGTATCTATGTGATTATCTTGTTACCTTACGGAATGTATAATAAGATATGATGAACAATATATAATGAAATGAAATATATATAATTAAAATATATTTGTGAGATTATTTTATGTGTTTTTCAACGTTTCTTTTAAATAATACTTCGATTTCTGTGAAATGTAGTCAATTTTTCTATTACATCGATATATTTCTATAGAGTGTATTTAGTCTGTACGTATAGGGAGAGACAGAGAAAATATTAATTGTCGCCATTAGAGCTCGGAACATTTCTTTCTGTAATATTTTATGATTTTTGTGTTTCTCATTTATTGTAATTAAAATATAGACTTATTTAATGAACAGTGGTGTGTGATTAATAGTAATCATACGAAATATGAGACAGCTATTTCAATATGTCCGCCATGCAAGAACTGTGTAATCTAAACACTGATTGAGACAGCGATCCGATTTGAAACGTAAGTTAAATCGTCTTAATAATCCCATAATGCGGTTAAATTACATCACATGTAATGATGATGGACGTCTTAATATGATGAATCCTTTTTTTCATAACCTTCACCATGATGTGTCATTTTTTATGTATTCAAAAGAAAAATATCAATTAAATTGTAATTAATTAATTATTGTAATAAGTAATTTATTGCATCAAATGGAGAGTTTTTTCTCCAGGAATGTCTCTTCTCAGTCATGAATATGGGATGCTGGTGACACAACGTCCCCTTTCGTATTCACCACAGCCATGAAGATGACTTACAATGTAAGCCAAAACGTTGGCAGATAATTAAAAAATAAAGATTTTTATCTACCTTGATCGATCCCCAACCAAAAACATCTAATAGTAAATGTTCACGTAGGCTTCGACGGTCTTCAGAAGTATTTACCGTTTCTTCTTCCGGGTTGGACCGTGTCAAATTGGTGTTATTTGCCGAGCTTTCGCACATCATGTGATGGCTTCTTCAGGGCTGAAAAGAGAATGAGAGTTGTAAAAGAGAGGTTTAAAAAATCTCTCTTTTACAACTCTCATTCTCTTTTCAGCCCTGAAGAAGCCATCACATGAAAGCTCGGTAAATAACACCAATTTGACACGGTCCAACCCAGAAGAAGAAACGGTATATACATCTAATAGTAATTTATTGTAATTTTTAAGACGAACTGGTACACTTTAATTTATATTTATTGGATAGTTTGAATAAATATAGTCAAGTGGTAATAATAGTTTGTAATACTTATACTACCAATTGCTGTTATTTACGTTATTTAATAGTTATTGTTATTGAATGATATTTATTAATATTACTTATTAGGAAAAGTTGAGTCAACTGAAAAATATAATCTAGGTTTTAGTACAATATAGGTGAACATCAAATTATCAAGTATTATAGTTCATTGCAATTTTAGCTCACTTGTTCTCGTGTATACACCTATAATATAAGTATAATTATCAGCCTTAAGAAATTTGGCCGCAGATTATGGACTCTGACAGACAATTTAACCATTGACAAAATCTTTGTTGTTAATGTCTTTGTTAAATTAATTTACATGTTAAATATGAAAAAAGATCTATCTGTCAATGAGATAAAAAATTATTATAACTCAATTTCCACCCATGTGGAATGAGTATGTAATTTTTTTAAATTCCTTCATGCAAGCTTCATAAATTAATTTCTCAGCAACGTAGGCAATAAATATTTGTACTTGTTCTTCACATGCCATATACCCCTATTTCTAATATTTCATTTTAACAAGTAATGTGTAAATGAGAATAGTTTTTAATTGTAGCAGAACATATATGGCATAAAATTAGATTTGTAATCTATTCTGATTAGTTATGTATTAAATAACAGTAATTATAAGAAATATATTGACAGTTATTCCTCTTGACTTTCATTAACGCTAACCTTCACCCCTTTTGTAATTTAACCAAATTCCATGTATTCCTCTAACGATAGACAATTAAAAAACTCAAATATCAAATATATTTTTTATATTTTAAAAGTGGAATTATCGACCAACTTTCCAATTTACATTATTAAATATCTTCCTTAATATTTTTTTAAATGTTATAGAATGTTCCAAAAAATTATATTTTACAGCCATTTTATAACGAACATATTATAATTCCCTCCTTCCCTTCAATCGTATTCATCTATTCTCTGAGAAAGAGAAAAACTATTTTGTGAACCTGCACGTTAAGACACACACTCACACACACACATATATACATATTTATTTCTTTGGAATTTAATTGAAGGGTACAGTGCCCATACAATAATTATCAGGGCGTTAAGATCTTACGTCCATCAGGAAGCAAGTTTGACATGAACGTTCATTGGCTGTCTTGCAAGTCATGGCAGATGACGAGGAAGGAACTAGAGCCTCCTGTAGTCCGATCCCAGAAGTAGATTGGGCAATATGGCAGAACAAGGCCATTGTAGGATTCAAGAACAGCGGAGGCCAATGTCAAACCTGCACACCCCTATCCTTGGCCTACCTCCTTACCCTAGCTCGGAGTGATATCGCCACGAATGTCTGCCACGCGAGAACTGCTTTAGACGAGCACTTTTCTAAAGATCGAAGTAAACGAGGAGGCTTTACATTCGAGTCGGAGAAAAGGTTTTATATATATATATATCCATTACCTAGGAACTCATANTGTTATTATTTACCATATATATATATATATATAAATATATATATATAATAAAAAAAAGTTTATACTCTAGCTTGTAAATATATGGCTCTTGACTGTTTGGAAGAAAATAAGAGTGGTGGAACTGTTCCCATAGATTGTTTCTTAACTCCTGAAGAAGCTCCATTGTACATGAAACTAGTAGAGCAATAGAAGTGTTTAAAAATTATATTGTTTATGATTTTACTGTTCGATTTTCATCAACAATTTATATTACATTAGGGCACTGTTTAAAACCTGTTTGAGTTTTAAATCAGCATTAACCTGCATATTTTTGAAAACGACATATAATTTAATATACACTTCACAAAAATTCAAAAGTTATTTTAATTTTTACATCAAAAAGTCAAAATTTACAGTAATAGAAGGGTTTTAATTTTCCAATTTCTATAAAATAAAGTTATAAACTTAATGTATTAAAACAATAAATGCAAAAAGAGCCATAAAAAAAATCTCACTACCTCAGCGGGGTCTCGAACCCGGGTCTCTTGCTTTCCGGGCAAGTATGCTGACCACTGCATTACCGAGGCAGGTTAGTTAATTTCTCCAACTACCCGCACTTTACTCCGAGTCTAAACCTCCAACTAAGATGAATATATCGTCTTATGCTCGAAAGAGTGAACATTGTCAGCTATTTGTTAGGCTCTCGTTTTTTTTCCCCCAATATTTCTTTTAATGATATTTAGTTTATTTTTTTATTTTTTCTCGCTCCCTTGGCTTTTCTTGTATAAATTTAACGTGGGATTACATATCATTATTTATGTATTAAATATTTTTTTAAAGTTTATATGTTGCAATTAAAATTAATTACGTAATTTAGTTAAATCGTCAAATTCTCTTCTAAAAAAATGTACTGAAACTTATTTTGAGCTCGTGAAGTTGTTGAATTTAGGAAATTATAAATTAAAATGAAAAATAAGCTTGAGGGTCATATAAGGATATCGTTTTATTAAATTTATGCAAATTACAAAGAATCCCGACTAAAGAGACTATTCTTTCTCGTCTACTGACATACTTCAAAGATCAGAATGGAAGGCTAGCTCTGAGGATCATTTCTTACGCCTACATATGGATTATTGTCCTGAAAACTGAGGAGATTATGGCGAAGGACCTTGTGAACGTTTTCACAGCTAACTAGAGACGGTCTCAAGGAATATGGTCCTGCAGACTACTGATGGAAGAGGGAGGCCAAAGATGGGCATCGCAGACCATGCGGAGTATCGCAAAGGCATTGACGAGGCAAAGTCCTCTTTGTGGCAATGGCCTGATTGCCCATGTTCCATCAAGTAGTGTATAAACAAGAGTAAATGAGTATTCCTCAAGAGCCAGAAATGGGAACATGGGCGTAAAAGAGAGACCATCACCCTTTGGATTCGAGTGTCTTACCGAAGGATGTTCGGCCAGGATCAGAAAAATAAAATACTCCAAAATAATTGGGTAATTATTTTATTATTGACTTAACTTTCAGGTCATCACCAGGGTAATTATGTCTGAAGAGATCTCCGAGAGTGCAGAACTAAACTACATTTCAACAATTTTTAGCGTAAGGAAACAGAATGAAACATCTAACTGTCCCAGCCAGAACAGTTAGCTAGGCATTTAAACAGTTAGTCATTTAAACAGCTTGACAATGTCAGCTCCTTTGAGCATAAGACGATATATTCGTCTGCCTCGGAGGTTAGACTTAGACTCGACATTAGTGCTGGGAATTTAATGACTTATTAGACTGGTCCCGGTAGCATAATTGGTAAATGCACCGGCCCGGATAGCAGGAGATTCAGGTTCGAGCCCTGGCTGAGACAGTTAGATTTTTTATTCTGTTCCCTTACACTATAAATTAGTAAAATTTACGTGGGATTATATACCACAAAAAAAAATATTTATAAACTACATTTCATTAGATTGAGTACTCCAGTTACCTTATTCTTCTGATTTGGCTATCCTTCCGATAGGAAGTTAGTTCAAATTGTCCTGTCCGCATTAATTAATTCCTCTTTTTATATGAGAGTTTCGCCTCTAAACTCTATTTTTCTCCATTTCTCGAATTTACTGTTTGCAGTCCACGTATGTTAAATGAGTGAATTTTTTTTTTTTTACTGTCCTCATACTTCTTCCTCATCTAATTTCTATTCGGTTAAAAATAATTTTTTTTTTTAATGTTAGCCACCCAATCATTCACGTAGGGTCATGGAGAGTGGGGCTATCTACAGGTTGCTACCCCATTCTAAACAACCATGGATCCTATGAGCTACCCAAGCGCCCCCAAAGAAAAACAATTGCAAGTATAATTTTCATTCCATAGTAATTTCTTCTCTTTTAGTCTCTCTTATTCTAATTTATTAATTTACCGGCCTTATTATAGTATTCTATAGCACCTTCCTTGAGTTATTGTAACATGGAAATATGATTTCATCCTGTCTTTCAAAATAAACCCTTTGAATAAAGAAGAATAAAAATATTCTTACCCTTACTTCTGTGAATTACAGAATTTTTTCAGTGAGAAATATTAATTTGGATTGGAGAGATAAAATACTATTTATTTTTACTTCACAGAGAAATTTTATCTGTAGTGATAGATTAACTTACTTGATTAAATCGAAATGAGCCAAAAAGAAATTTACATATATTGAATTAAAAACTGCGATGAATTAGTGGGTTTAAAAACAAAATTACCACACCCAATCAGTCCACTGTGTCATGAGAACATTTTCATATATCTAATAATAATGTAAAATGTGCTATAATAATGTGTAAAATAATGAAAGGAAAAGTCTTTTAAAAAATATTGCTTGTTTAAAATAATAAATGTACTTTTCGAATGTTAAAACTAAAAACAAAACAACCATAGAATGTATGTGGAGAAAGGGGTAAAGACCACAAACCAATAAAGACTAAACATGAAAAATAACATGCCTGTGACGTCGTATTATGTACAATTCATATTTATTTCAGCTGCAGAGGTTTCTCTTTGCAAATGATTTTACATTACCTCTAAGCTTGCCAAAGTGGAAAAATCAAGCCGATGTTGGGGGGAGGGGGGTGGAATGGTGTCCTCTGTGGAAAGTTAGATTTTTGTGTTCCTTACCTCTGACAATTTCCCATATTTTTACTTGAAACAATCAAATATTATAGTGCATGGTTTGATTGTTTGATGAGGTTAATTTGCAATGATAACTAAAAGTGGACTTGCAGGTGAAAAAGGAAAATAAATAATGATTTCATGCACACACTTACGTAAAATAAATTTAAAAAATGAAAAAAAATAAAACAAGTTAGTTTGGTTCCCTTCTCAATGCGCCATGGCTTCTCAATGCGCCATGGACACTATGGCACTAACAGCTAAGAATTAGGTGGGCTATCTTGATTGATTACAGAGGAGTCCTTCTCCGAGCAAAGAGCTACAAAAAACAACAAGGACAATGCATTCAAAAGACATGGGGGCTACATCTTACTGACGTCACAATTGATAACAGTTTCGCCACAGCCTATAACCCTCTTTAACCTTTAATAATTGCCTTTATTTACCAGACACTTTGAAAAAAATAGAAATATTCAAAACAACCTGTACATTATGGACGACATTTAGTAGGAGTGAGCTAATCAATAATTATACAAAAATGGCCTAATGGAGTGAATTGACGATAAGTGATGAGGGACGATTTGCGGCGGCGCTTAGGAAAAAAATGTAATTTCTTGTTTAAGAAATTTATTCATCAAGTTTGAATAATTTATAATTGTTTGCAAACAAACACTACAATTTTAGGTAGGTTGCGATACGGTTACCTCCTTTTACCTAGTTTTAGAACAGTTTGATTTGAAATGTCCATCGGTTGACTACATTAGTTTTTGAAAGGACCCTAGTTTTGAAATAAGTAACTTCGTTTTTTTCCAGACAATTGTGGTAAAACTGAAATCGACAATTACTGATTTTGCAATAATACATTAAATCATTAGGACTGAAGGGAATCAGTGCTTCTATATTCAACAAAAAATATCCATTTCTTATCTCAGTAATTAAAAATTTAAAATCAAAGTTTAAAAAATAATAAGATTTTTTTTTTTTGACAACAGTAATTTTAATAGAACAAGAAAACTTTCTTCAGGTAAATGTAGTACAGATGGGCTACATAGCCTCATGAGCTTTACAATCTTATCATTTATCTATAAAAATATTTTATTTATAAAAATAGTGCTCCAATTTTTTCAACTGGAAGATATATAAGCATACATTTTTAGTATTTATGTAAACAAATGATTTTCTTGGGTATGCAAACTTCACTTCAAATCCAGACACAAAAATATCCAAATAAATAAATGATCAGCAGTTCGTCTAAAAAGAATTATACCTTTATAAATATAAATTAATTATTGAACTTCCTTGGTTTACCATAAGAGGCTTCGTAAATCCGTTGGCTTTGATGTTAGATGGATTGATGAAAGCTACCGACAAGATTTTTTTTTTTTTTCATTTGCAGGGATGAATGGGGTGAGATAAGTTATGAGGGGTGATTAGAGACGGTAATTAAAGGCGATTAGGGATGAAGATTAAGGATGAAATGGGATTTATTTTTTAAGAAAAGTAATTATCGCTTTTAAGGAAGATAAAATTGTCTGTAAGCAAAAGTATTAGTACAGAAAGTCTACAATACGGTCGCATCCTACCAACTACTTTTAAAATCGTTTGATTCACGAGTAGACATGCATTGAAGTCCATTTGTTTTTGAAAAGGACCCTAGTATTTTAAAGACATAACTTTGACTTTGGCTAGAAAACTGTGGTTAGACACAAAATAATAACTACTAATAACAAATAAGTAATAATTACGTAAATGGACACAAATTCTTGCAGAAACATCATTATTAAAATTATAAAAATATGTCATAACACACCATAACCTTCTAAATTATAAAATTCAGTTTTTACAAATTTACATATGTATATTTTCAGAAAAATTAGTCATTATATTGCTTTGATATTTCGCTTGTATTAGAAATCATCAATATATATNTTAAATTCCTTTATGTAAATATGCAGAACCATTCATATATACATATATATATATACATTTTTTTAGGGCGTTGCTGGCCGCAAGCAAACATTAGTGTTGTATTATCACACGATTTAAATAGAGCTTTTAACGAAATTTACGGCCTTCAGATAAAAACTCATAGAATACCTATCATAAAGTTTTTTCACAGAATGGTTTTTACATATGGTGTAGATATGGGCTCAATAAAAAAAGAAACACATGTATTTAAGGCAAATTGGAAATTATATTTATTTATTACTTCATCTTAACGCCCCTTAGCCCGCAGACCAAAAATCAAAAATCAGACTTCACATTGTCACTTGCCTGAATATTATGAGGATTCCCTGAAAATTTGATCAAAATTGACCCAGCCGTTTTAAAGTCTATAATAATAAATTTTTAATTTCGTCCACCAGTTAACTCCCCTTTTCCAAATCGATATCACTACTTGAAAAGAAGGCTAGATACCAAATTTGTTTTCATTATTTTAAAAATTGCTGACTCTAGGACACTTAGAGATATATTAAAATTTCGAAGGGGAAATTTTCAAAATTAATCAAATGTTGGCAAGCAAATGTTAATCGCTTGATTTCCTTAAGGATATTCTACTAAAAGTAAGGAATTCTGAACTTTATTTTACAGGAGACAGTATTATGGATTCCTGCAAACAATACGTGTTTGATTATGTGGTTTAGTGATTAGTTTGAAGCTAATTTAATCAGAATTTGCGGTAACATTGGGTGGTGGACACTCCAGGTTTTTGCAGTGAAGTGTGTGTGCTGTAGTCAAAGTGAGAGTACTTACGGAAGCTGACTGGATAGCAGTGGGTCTGGAGAGACGTACCGCGACTGATAGTCAGGTCCCTGCAGGGAAAACCGCTCAGAGGTTGTTGATAGCCCGTCCTCTGGAGGGGACTGGCGAGGATTCGAGAGATTGCCGATCCCCCTCCAGGCTAGCCGCTATTGCAACGACAGGCATGCCCGGGATTAATCCACAGACTTAAGTCTGTCCTAGTGCCGCTGCGAAGAAGAAGAAAGGACAGAGGACCTCTTCACTGTCGTCCTTACTTCCAGAGATGGAAGAATGCTAATACTGCATTGACTACTGGAAATGTTATTCTTACATTCTTACTTTGCTTTTCCTAAAATGTCGCCCAGTATGTTCTAAAGTCTCTAAAACTCCCCATATATTCGTATGAATTTAAATAATTTTCTTGCACTCTATTTTATTTTTTTTTAATATGTCCAATAACGGCCGAGTGTCCCTGGAACTACAGCAGGAATCCTATGGTCCATTACAAACAGAATTAAGAAGAAAACTTACTATTTTTGTGAGTATTGAACCTGGGAACTTTGAATTTTCCTTAACTTAAGGAGACTAACTCTTCATAGT
Organism: Oncopeltus fasciatus; assembly: GCA_000696205.2. Taxonomy (NCBI): domain Eukaryota; kingdom Metazoa; phylum Arthropoda; class Insecta; order Hemiptera; family Lygaeidae; genus Oncopeltus; species Oncopeltus fasciatus. Next base: position 177,235 of record KZ807948.1, read on the forward strand.
GTCATTTATTTAAAATTTATATTAGAATATTTTTCATTTTAAAATAAATAGGTCATCTCCAAACGGGACATTTTACTTCATCATTTATTGATTTTTTTTTTTTTTTTTCAGAATCATTTTACACATGGAAGAGAGGATTGGCCCCCTAATTAAATAAATATTCAATTTAAACAAAAGAAAAGGTTAAAATATTAGAAATGTTTTCACATCATTGAGTACTACATGATGAAAAGTTGCTTATAATAAAAAGTTACTATAAAAAAATGAATAATATTTCTTAGCAGACTTTATTCTCACTCCATAAGAATTTTTTTTTTTTTTAATTTCAATAACTATCGTAATCGAGTAATAAACTATCGATTATAAAAATGATCAAAAGAAATGGTAATTAAATCATCACTGTTAGGTGTGTTGAGGATGTAATAGTTTATAGATTCAAAAGGAAAGTTTTTTGACCGTTGATATTATTATTTAATATTTTTGTTGGGGTTCGGTCAAGGTAGGTTAGTACAAAAAAAAAATCTAGTAATAGTTTATAGAATACACATGTGATTAATGTCCATCACGATTCGTTGGAAATTCCAGCGAGCTAGGGGATAGGAGACATGCAATCGCTGAACGTTCTAACCTCTTTGGTTCCATGACCTACACCTCCCCAAGGAGGACCCGGAAAACTTGTAAATGTCAAATCTTTCAAAAGAGTTACCTCTAATTATATATTAGCCGCCACCTTTAGTTTTGCTTACATATGATGTGTGTGTATGTTACGTTGTATGGAACATTCTATGGCTTGTACAAATATACTTGCAACGTAGCAGTTAAAGGCTGAGTTTAGCAAAATTAAATCAATAGAAGTGGGGGTATACCAGAAATCTGAATTTCAGTGAAAAGTTTTTACAGATTTCCTTCAGAAATTCTAGTTAGCGCTGTGACGTAACTTAAACAAATTTCTTGGATATGATATATAAATGTGTGTTTGTCTCCAAATATCCACAAATATAAATCTAAAGAAACTAGAAGCAATATTTGACGTCATAGATCCTATTCTTGACTGGCATTTAACTAGAGTCTAAAGTAGACTGGTAACTTACGACCAAAATTTCATCCACAATTCCCTTCAGCCATCATTATATCAGTATTTGGGGGTCAAAATGATACTCAGTAGCTGATTTCGTAAATTTCTTAAGCACCAGTGACAATTATTTAAATTAAATTTAATCCCATTTTTAAATTTTTATAAAATCTGTGCCATTCAAAGAAGCAAGTGTTTTATAATCATAATGATAATTGTGGTAAAGTAATCCAACATTTCATAATTTATTTGAATCGTAAAGGGAGCTAGAAATAAATTTAACTTTTTCTAGCTTCCTGATGACCCTTTGCCAAAATTAAAATTGCCAGTCTAATAAGTAGCTAGCAATTTTAGCTCCGCCGGGTACAATATACAAGACGGTATATTCGTCGTACTTTATATATTATATATTATAGTTAGACTCGGAGTGAGGTACGGGGAACCAGAAATTATCCTCAACTCCCTCGGTGATGTAGCTGGTAACATGCCCACCCGGCAAGTGGGAGATCCGGGTTCGACTCCCGGCTGAGGTAGTAAGATTTTTTATCTGGCTCCCTGTAAGATTCAAATAAGCAAGTGTTTTCTATTTCGGGAGTGGGGATTACTTAAATCCATAATTTTGGTTTGGCAATCAATTAAGACTTTAACTCAAGATTAAACAATGTTTGACTCAACACTGCATTATAAACAAATTCGACTCGCCTATAAATAATTAGAGAGTGGTGTCATTGGTCATCTTCTCTCCTCATGTTATTGACTTTGAATGTCATTTTTATAAATTTCATTTTAATCAAATTACAAAATTTTTTTTTTTTTTAACAGAAGTAATAAATAAATGAAAGTTTATAAAAAAAAATATAAAAAAATTCATTCGTTTCCGCCGACTTGTAACGTGAAATATAATTTTTTTTTTAACCTTTATTTACATTCTGTTAAAATAAATAAAAACATTTTGTAACTTGATTACAACGAATAATAAAAACAAAATTATATTAATGAAAGGCACATAAGGAGAGAAGGTGACCAATGACACCACTCTTAAATTATTTACAGACTATGTACCCCCAGGCGGTGACGGGGCCATCTTCGTTTGAGTCAACGGGGAGAGCTGTAGGGGTTGGAGTTGGAAGACATGGTCTGTGCTAGTGGATTAGGTTGGTATGGCAGTTTACTGTGGAAAAGGCTGAAGCGGGATGAAATGAGGTCTTGTACAGAAGGGATGGTGAAGGGAAGAATTGGATACGTAATAGGGAGCATTTATAATTATTCTCGGGGTTTTGGATTGAAAGGACTGGATTCTTAGGATGTTGGAAGGCTTGGCGGCACCCCAGATTTCCACTCCGTAAGTCCAGATTGGTTGTAATAAAATTTTTTGTATGGGCGTCAGTTTGTTTTCTATGGTAAGATTGGAATTCTTATTCATGAAAATATTAATTAGACATTTACTCTAAGTAACATATTGGGCGTAATAACCTAGATGTTTATAGCCTAAACAAAAAAAAATATCTATCTATCTAAGTAACATGGGAAATCTGTTTAGGTTACGCAATTCCTACTTTAAGTAAATTGTTAATTTATAAAAGATAATTTACTTATAATATTATACACTTATTAAGATATTTAAATTGGTTGTTTTGTCAAGGTGTAATTACCAAATGATTTAAAATTATTTGCAAGTATTTACTATATATATCTTCCATTGACTAAATATTTGAGTACAAATGCATGATAACTTATCTAGAGAGTGTTGATAAGACAACTGTCCTAGAACATTCTAAACAACTGCGTAAAACAAACATGAATTACTTTCGTAAAATACTAAATCAAGTAATGGCTTTGATATGAGTAATTAGTCAAATACTGAGCCAATAATAAATAAAAAATGGGGCTAAGAATTTTCATGACGTCGTGGGAGTTTGCTGATATTTCGAACCTCACTGTAGGTATTGCAGAGACGTGAAATACATTCTCTTTGTTCACTACGGATCTACTTCTCAGTAGGTAACCTGGCACCTATATAAATCGCCATTTAAAAAAAGTAAATTGTTTGTGAAAAATAATTTTTAGTAGGCAGAGAGTAAACAATTTTAGGACCTCCATCGATACTAATTTTGAAAATAGGCAAATGTCTAAATTCTCCTATAGTAGCTTAACCTAACTAATATAGAACGAAAAGTCAAAAATAACAATATTGCCAAATCCTGCATTTGACTAGGAAAGCATGTGACGAGAAGAAAAGTTAGGTTACTTAGAAATTGCTGTTACATTTTTCTAGGCTTTCCTCGACTCTTCCACGAATTTATAAAGGCAGCTCGCCCGAGCACTTAGAAGTTATGTCAGCTTCCGTGACAGAATGCGTGTCTCAGAAGTTGGGCTCATCATAGCCTTTTCAGTAAAAGTGAAGTGATTTGTAACAGTAATTAGCAAGTTCTTTTAAGGCCTCTATATAAATAGCACTTTTATTTTATTTGTATATATCTGTAAATAAGTTGAAGTAATTTCTGTCGCTTAACATGATTATTGACCCGTAGCTATTAAAATAATAGTTTAACGATGGAGGTCACGTGATCGTTTCATACAGTTTTATGATTCATTAGGACAAAATAGCTTTACGAAGCTAGCTAATTATAAATTTGAAACTAATCCCCAGATTATTGGTACAAAACATCACTGATAAACTGTCAATTAACACATTTACATGAAAATCAAACTCCATAGCCAGGTTGAGGTTTACAAGACATTAGATATGACGTAAATGAAGGTAATTATGACGTAATAGAAACCTGCTGGAGCTTACAAGTATTACGTCAGAACCTCTCATCATACTTATTGGGATTCCCCAAAACCCTTTCTGATCTTGTTTCGCGTATCACTCGTGTGCAATCTGTCCATAAGGTGATTCTCTACCGTCTCTCTGCCCATCGGATGTGTTTAAATAAGGTCTCCGAAAAAAATGAGATCCGATAGACAATCATGAGTATTGTGAAGACTAATGCGCCTTTGAGCTGATTTCCATTTAAAAAAACTGATGATACATACAAAGCTTAAAATTTCTTTGGTTCTTTACCGATTCTGAATACGAGGAGCTAAAATGAGTGTGTGTGTGTGTGTGTGTGTGTGTGTGTGTGTGTGTGTGTGTGTGTGTGTGTGTGTGTGTGTGTGTGTGTGTGTGTGTGTGTGTGTGTGTGTGTGTGTGTGTGTGTGTGTGTGTGTGTGTGTGTGTGTGTGTGTGTGTGTGTGTGTGTGTGTGTGTGTGTGTGTGTGTGTGTGTGTGTGTGTGTGTGTGTGTGTGTGTGTGTGTGTGTGTGTGTGTGTGTGTGTGTGTGTGTGTGTGTGTGTGTGTGTGTGTGTGTGTGTGTGTGTGTGTGTGTGTGTGTGTGTGTGTGTGTGTGTGTGTGTGTGTGTGTGTGTGTGTGTGTGTGTGTGTGTGTGTGTGTGTGTGTGTGTGTGTGTGTGTGTGTGTGTGTGTGTGTGTGTGTGTGTGTGTGTGTGTGTGTGTGTGTGTGTGTGTGTGTGTGTGTGTGTGTGTGTGTGTGTGTGTGTGTGTGTGTGTGTGTGTGTGTGTGTGTGTGTGTGTGTGTGTGTGTGTGTGTGTGTGTGTGTGTGTGTGTGTGTGTGTGTGTGTGTGTGTGTGTGTGTGTGTGTGTGTGTGTGTGTGTGTGTGTGTGTGTGTGTGTGTGTGTGTGTGTGTGTGTGTGTGTGTGTGTGTGTGTGTGTGTGTGTGTGTGTGTGTGTGTGTGTGTGTGTGTGTGTGTGTGTGTGTGTGTGTGTGTGTGTGTGTGTGTGTGTGTGTGTGTGTGTGTGTGTGTGTGTGTGTGTGTGTGTGTGTGTGTGTGTGTGTGTGTGTGTGTGTGTGTGTGTGTGTGTGTGTGTGTGTGTGTGTGTGTGTGTGTGTGTGTGTGTGTGTGTGTGTGTGTGTGTGTGTGTGTGTGTGTGTGTGTGTGTGTGTGTGTGTGTGTGTGTGTGTGTGTGTGTGTGTGTGTGTGTGTGTGTGTGTGTGTGTGTGTGTGTGTGTGTGTGTGTGTGTGTGTGTGTGTGTGTGTGTGTGTGTGTGTGTGTGTGTGTGTGTGTGTGTGTGTGTGTGTGTGTGTGTGTGTGTGTGTGTGTGTGTGTGTGTGTGTGTGTGTGTGTGTGTGTGTGTGTGTGTGTGTGTGTGTGTGTGTGTGTGTGTGTGTGTGTGTGTGTGTGTGTGTGTGTGTGTGTGTGTGTGTGTGTGTGTGTGTGTGTGTGTGTGTGTGTGTGTGTGTGTGTGTGTGTGTGTGTGTGTGTGTGTGTGTGTGTGTGTGTGTGTGTGTGTGTGTGTGTGTGTGTGTGTGTGTGTGTGTGTGTGTGTGTGTGTGTGTGTGTGTGTGTGTGTGTGTGTGTGTGTGTGTGTGTGTGTGTGTGTGTGTGTGTGTGTGTGTGTGTGTGTGTGTGTGTGTGTGTGTGTGTGTGTGTGTGTGTGTGTGTGTGTGTGTGTGTGTGTGTGTGTGTGTGTGTGTGTGTGTGTGTGTGTGTGTGTGTGTGTGTGTGTGTGTGTGTGTGTGTGTGTGTGTGTGTGTGTGTGTGTGTGTGTGTGTGTGTGTGTGTGTGTGTGTGTGTGTGTGTGTGTGTGTGTGTGTGTGTGTGTGTGTGTGTGTGTGTGTGTGTGTGTGTGTGTGTGTGTGTGTGTGTGTGTGTGTGTGTGTGTGTGTGTGTGTGTGTGTGTGTGTGTGTGTGTGTGTGTGTGTGTGTGTGTGTGTGTGTGTGTGTGTGTGTGTGTGTGTGTGTGTGTGTGTGTGTGTGTGTGTGTGTGTGTGTGTGTGTGTGTGTGTGTGTGTGTGTGTGTGTGTGTGTGTGTGTGTGTGTGTGTGTGTGTGTGTGTGTGTGTGTGTGTGTGTGTGTGTGTGTGTGTGTGTGTGTGTGTGTGTGTGTGTGTGTGTGTGTGTGTGTGTGTGTGTGTGTGTGTGTGTGTGTGTGTGTGTGTGTGTGTGTGTGTGTGTGTGTGTGTGTGTGTGTGTGTGTGTGTGTGTGTGTGTGTGTGTGTGTGTGTGTGTGTGTGTGTGTGTGTGTGTGTGTGTGTGTGTGTGTGTGTGTGTGTGTGTGTGTGTGTGTGTGTGTGTGTGTGTGTGTGTGTGTGTGTGTGTGTGTGTGTGTGTGTGTGTGTGTGTGTGTGTGTGTGTGTGTGTGTGTGTGTGTGTGTGTGTGTGTGTGTGTGTGTGTGTGTGTGTGTGTGTGTGTGTGTGTGTGTGTGTGTGTGTGTGTGTGTGTGTGTGTGTGTGTGTGTGTGTGTGTGTGTGTGTGTGTGTGTGTGTGTGTGTGTGTGTGTGTGTGTGTGTGTGTGTGTGTGTGTGTGTGTGTGTGTGTGTGTGTGTGTGTGTGTGTGTGTGTGTGTGTGTGTGTGTGTGTGTGTGTGTGTGTGTGTGTGTGTGTGTGTGTGTGTGTGTGTGTGTGTGTGTGTGTGTGTGTGTGTGTGTGTGTGTGTGTGTGTGTGTGTGTGTGTGTGTGTGTGTGTGTGCGCGTGTGTGTGTGTGTGTGTGTGTGTGTGTGTGTGTTACCGAATGCAGAAGCTACCCCACATTTCCTATCTGTCTCTCGAAGAGGGTTGTTCAGCCTCATGTCACCCCCGACTGTCCCATTCTGAAGTGGTCAACAGGTCATGGACCCAGTACTGAAAGTGAAGCCGGGCGCGATCTTCCACCCACAGAGTGTACTACTTTCGCGTCCTTGAGCTGGGAGACGAGTCCGTCCTACTGATCCAGACAGAGAGGAGTCACCCCCCCCCCCCCCCCCTCAGAGGTTGTGTTACTCCTGACCATCCTGGGATCCTGTCTTCGCCCAAGAGCGGAGGGAACGCCAAGTATATTTTACACGGCATACACTTTTACCTCCCATCTTATAGTATATACTTTATGTATTCTGAATAGATTTAGCTGATTCCCGCATGTATCGTTACAGAAATACACAGATAATATAAAGCGGAAGGGAAGAAACCATTATTCAAGCTGGTTCTAGACTAGCAGAGAGTGAGAGAGTCAACCCTTTTCCTTCATTCTTTAATATCATCGTTATTCAGCGTCTTTAGTGAAAATTTTGTTGAATATAAATTTTATCAAAATAATTTTACACCATTTTTGTTATATAACTTTTTCATAGCATCCATTTATACTCCTCTTTATCTTTAACTGATGTCAACCTATTTTTATCAAAACCGTTTAACAATTTGCAAAACAAAGACAATATTTGTATGTAAAGTTTTTTCCGGGTTGGACCGTGTAAAGTTTTTGATGGTTGCCGAGCTTTCGCACATCATGTGATGGCTTCTTCAGGGCTGAATAGAGAATGAGCAAGCCTACGTGAACAAAGACAATATTTGTTTTAAATTTTTGAAGAACGGGTCCATCTAACTCTTTACGTTGCGTTCTTAAATATTTTACTTCAATATAAGATGTAAAGAAAGATTGATAAAAATAAAGTAAGCATTAAATAAAACTACAAAAAACATTTCCATACATACATTGGCAATGGCCGTATATTGAGTATAATACACTGTTCGTATTAATGTATTCAGTTCATAATAATTAGTTTTATAAAGGAATATATAAAGGCTTTTAAATGTATAACAATATCATATATATATNTTTAAGGTTTCGTTTTACAAATCTTTGGATTTGTTTTCTGTCTATTGAAGAATATTACCTAATTATGTTTGGATGCCTCCTGCAGCAGATCTTTTTTTTTTATTGAAAAGTTAGGGGAAGTGGGTTTCGTAAATGTACAAAATTTAAAAGCGTAATATCTTTTTTTTAATTTGAAAAAATTATTGATCTTGGCAAAAATTTTTTTGTAAATACATCATGTTTCTAAAGAAAGGTAAATAAATTTGTAAATGTTTACAAATGTACTGGTTTAATACAGTATATGTTTATAAATGAAACAAAGAAGTTTGAATACTACCTGGTACTTCCCTTCCGAACATTCAAGAGTAATCTTATCTTAAACATACGAAGCTTTCATTTGTTATTTCTCAGATACCTCAATGATAGACTAAACCGGCCTCTTCACTTGGAAATATGTTTCACGAATTATTTTTTGTTTTTAGATTTATTTATAAAAACTCCCCAAATTTTGAGAGAATTCATTTTATTTCCAATCAAAGAGGGCAGGCTATTAAATCTTATCTACATATTCTATATATATATTATGCATTTTCAGTATGCTTCTTTTCCATTCTCTCTCGATTTTTTCTTTCTTATAAATTTTATAGTTTCCTTGTAGAAAGAAATTACTATGTCCATCTACATAATAACTATTCGCATTAACAATACATTACACCTCACCATGACCTATTGCTAAGAAATTCTTCTTCTTGAAAATATCTTCCCCCTTCTAAAAATATCTTCCTGGCGTTAATGACCAAAGGTTGACACACCATTAAGAAAAAAAATGTATTTTCCTGAATAATTATAGTTTGTCTAAATGCAGTGCGTCCCATCACGTGATCATTAGTATGATAAATTTACCATTTGTGTGTATATGTATATTTTAGGTACCAAGGTATTGATGTATCGAATGTAAAATAAAGGCACAAGACGTTTTGACTCAACACATACATTGATTTCGTTGGAGAATGTAATTTCAAATGAAGTTTACCCCCCTTTTAATTGTATTTATTTATTTGATAACAGAGTTACGACAGAAGACAAACGAGAGAGAGAGATAATCGTGAACACACGGAAGGAAGTGTAATAAATTAGATCTTATTATACGTTCGCGGTCGTAATATCCGCCAGAGGAAGGCGTAACTTTAAGCCTGCCATGAAAGTGAAAAAGGGTTCACTGATCTCGTAAATAAAGGCCGGGGCTCGTAGCCATTGTGTACGGGAGACGAGAACGTGTCGGCAGAGTACCGTTCGAGGATGGAGGCATTCGATACAATACCATGAAATGTGTCAATGCCACCCGGATATCATATTGTGAATGGCCATGATTTGGGGTCATTAAACCAAGAAAACTTTACTGATACTGAAATGTTTTCCACGCAGGAGCATCGAAGACTAAGTAGATTTTCCAAGCCTTCATTAAACATTAAAGTAAATTAAATTAAAATGTCTATTTGAGCTTGCAAGCTGAGAAGGATATGAGGTTATAGGTTTAGCTCAGTAAGTCTGACATGGACAAGGTTATGAGTCGCCCAAACCTATTAATAACTTTAATAAATGTCTTTCCAAACGAGATAATTTAGTGAAATTTTAACGTTGATACTATAGGCGTATGTAAATAGACTCTGCACTTTTCGACGCTTGAAAAACGCTAATTTTCTGTGTCTATATTCCTAAACTAACGACACAACAAACAAAAGACTGTATTTCTTCCATATTCACTAGTATTTGTAATACTCTTAAATATAAATTATCAATTGAACACCCACTTGTGGGGATATTCGCGCTCTATTGGAAATATGGGAATTCCATGTTCATAAAAGGGGTATTTCCTCGCATTTTAATGGCAACACCTGTTGTAATCTCTTGCCATTCCGCTAAACGAGTATTTTCTCATCTCTCACCTTTCTATCATAATCCCAATAGGTTATGGACCCAGCGCGCTTCCACTGCCTCCCACCATACCTCAAACTCTCTCTCCCCTCATTATAGATTCGGTATGTATGTAGCAGAGAGATAAGTTGACTGACAAAGGGGAAATTTGGGAGGTGGGGGGGAGAGGCCTGGAATATTGGCAGCCAAGGTCGTATCTATCAGCTGTCGTACTGGACCTACCCAGTACTGACCACCTATACGCAGATAGTCCAGTTAGCGATTAGTCTTGCAAATCTACGACAAGTATACACCTCGAGGAAGTCTAATCCACGCATGCGCGTACAACCCATCCCTAACCATCCCCAACTAAGCGTTTCAAGCATAAGTCTGTTGTTGTTTTTTGGGACGGGTGGGAGGAAGGGGGGATATATAGTATCGGCTACTCTTATGTTTGTTCAGTACCTCCCATCTCCTATCTGTATTGTATAGAAAAGTAGGTTAATATCGTGAAAAACATACATATTATAAAAGAAAATGGGAGTATGATATGGTAGAATCATAGTAGAATGATGAAAGAGATATAGTCTTTCTTGTTAAAATATTTTTTATTATTAACTTAATTAAATTATTATATGATCAATTATTTGAACAGAAAATACTATATCTCTTGCATCCCTTAAGTGAACAATATTCCTGTAACCTCTTGGTAGAATATTAACTGTTAAAAAAACTTGTAATTAATTATTTTGAAAAAAGTCAGATGGAGAGTTTTAGATTATGGAGATTATTAGTAGACTTTTTTTATTGGGAATCTGTCGAGATTGATCCAAAAAATACATTTGTTTTTGTTTTTTAAAGAGTATATTCCATTATCTGCTGAAGTTTCGGTTTACTCTGTAAGCCATCTTCAGGGCTACCATGAAGATGGCATATTTCCTATTCAAGTACTCCTAATTTTCACACCTTACCCCTCAGTCATCAACATTTGATCCAAGACAAAAATCGTCCCCTCTCGCTCTGAAGATGGTTTAAAATGCAAGCCGAATCGGCAGAAAATAAAAAATACACTTTTTATAAAAAATTTATTTCTTTGTATTAACCTCGCCTGAACCCCAACAATTTTTTTTACAAATTTGAAATAATTTTGGTAAACGGCTTAAATCAGCTTAAATGAAAGATTGGGGGGGTTAAGAAGGACATCAATTTTTAAAGCTGTAACATCTGGCGATACGATAAATGTATTTATATGTATATAT